>ML821366.1:225666-253718 GCA_009831015.1 Picea engelmannii
ACAAATAAAGCATCTGTGTTGTGACCATCCATGCTTTTTCGCCTCATCTCTTCAGATAACAAGGATGCAACTACATCCTCATACTTCAATGTAGATTGAGTGGTACTACCTATTGCCACAACCAGATTATCCCAAGAGTCTGGGAAAGAACATAACAAAGTAATACACGTATCTTCTTCTGCAATCGTAATATTAACAGATCCAAGTTGACTTACCAGAGTATTAAAGGCATTTAGATGTTTTGTCACAGAATCTCCATCTTCCATCCTAAGATGATACAGCTTCTTTCGTAGAAACAAATTGTTTACCAGGGACTTTGATTGACACAAGTTCCCCAACTTATCCCATAGTTCCTTGGTTGTAGATTCTCCTGAGACATTCAACAACACCGAGTCTGCCAGGCAGAGTTGAATAGTACTCCTTGCTCTTCTGTCCAACTTGTCCCAATATTCCTTCGACATACCAGTAACTGGTGTACTAGTAGTTTGTGTACTGGTAGGTTGTGTACCAGTAGCCTGTGTGCTTGTAGATGGTGTACCAATAGGCTGTGTACCAAGATCCACAGTGATCCATTGTTCTTTGTCTACAAGAAGGTCCTCCATCTTGAGCTTCCATAGATCAAAGTTTTTACCGTTGAACTTCTCTATCTCAATTCTAGATGAGCTCGCCATTCCTCTTTCTTTACTCGAATCTCCACTGCAAAAGCTCCCACTAAACCCAGGTTTATCACAGACCCAAGATAAACTTGATCTATCAAGACCGAGCCAAACCCTCAGCAACAAAGGCGTCCCTCTGAAGCCAAAAACGTGCTCTGATACCACATGTAAGTTCTAAACCTGTGAAGTAAAGAAATGCATATAGATTCTTAAGCAATACAGAAATTAATCAATGGCTCATACACAGAGTACACAGAGATTTTTACCGGAAACCCTCAACCGGGAAAACCTTTCTTATTTTCATTATATCAAATTTCACCATTCGCCATACAATATATACAATTTTTTTAGGTATTCCGTAGATACCAAAACCCTAATCCCTTAATCCGGGATTAATTTACAAATCAGCTAAAAATAGCAAAACCCCCCCAAAAAAAAATTCGGGGCGCTGCCCTGAACGCTGCGTGTAACCAGGGGAGGCATACCTGACCCCCCCTGGGACCCCCCTAGGAAAGCACCCGATGCACACGGCAGAGCTCTAGGTGAAGGGATCGTTAGACGCAGTTGTCATATCTGACGCACCCACACACACACACATGCAAAGAATATAACACATACCCAACAGTATCCAGTATGTTCTAGCACAATGCGTAAGTGTTTGACTGAAGTAGGAGGGGGTAAATCGACAATAATGGAAATCTTAGATGGATCTACCAGTAACCCCTGCTTACACACAATATGGCCCAACAACACTCTAAAGAGAGAAAAGAAGATGCATTTCTTTAGGTTCAGCGCAATTTGACATTGCCTGCACTTATCCAACACTAGTCTTAAGCATTCAATATGGTTTTTCAATAAGCTAAAAACAGTCCAATCATCAAAATATGCTTCCATAAATTTATGTAAAAACTCTTTGAATGCTTCGACCACCACCCTAGAAAATATGGTTGGTGCATTCTTCAATCCAAAAGGCATCATTATGTATTGGTAGGATCCCCACTCTATTGCAAATGTGGTCATATGGTGATCTTCCTTGGCAATCTTTATCTGATGGTATCCTGAGAATCCATCGGTGAAGGAGTAGACTTCCTGTCCTCCCAAGTTATCTAACACTTCGTCGGTAAATGGTGTAGGGAATGGATCATGTAGGCATGCATCATTCAGCTTCCTGAGATCTACACAGATTCTTATCTCTCATGTTTTCTTATCCTTAACCACCATAGGGATAATCCACTCTGATTCTTCAACAAGTTCTATGATTCCTGCTTCCAACATTCTGTCTAGTTCAATCTTCACTTTCTCCTTATTATTTAGGTTTCAATCTATAAGGTCTTTTTTTAACTGGCCTTGCATCTAGTTTCAAGGGGATCTTCATCTCTCCCATGGTCCCTTTAATGCCCTTCATATCAATGAACTCGGTTAGAAACAAGTCCTGATATTCATGTAGCAATTTTGTGATCTTATCAATAGTGGCATCATCCTAGTAATCTCCAATATTAGCAAGCTCAGGTGCTTGCTCTGTCCCAATATTAACTTTCTTGATTTTGATTGGTTGTCCAATAAAAGGTAGTTCGACTCCTGGTTCTTCTATGTCTCGTTGTCCTTTTGTTTCTGCGATGTTCACATTCCTAGGACCATCGTCTTCATCGGCATTGATATTGTAACATCCATGCAATTTCTGAAGAGGTGCAGTCCATTCATCCTCTTCTTGCTCCACAGGGAGGCTAGGTGCTTCCTCAAATAGTTTTTTTCTTACAACCTATAGATATTGATCTACCAGAGGGTGTTGACTTTCAAATAAAAATGTAGCTACAAAATTCTGAGGCATACCTTGCTAGTCTGCAGTGGTGAGGCGCAGTTCCGCTTCAAGGTACCAGTTGATAGGTGTTGTGTCTAGAGTATTGATGAATTTATGCACCCACTTCTCTTGAGGAATGCAGCTCCAGGCCTCCTCACAACCTCACACATGGTCTTTCGGACAACTTTGACCTGTGTACCTAACTTCGCATCCTTCAAATTGTTATGAAAATCGTGTTATCATCAAAGTGTGACATTGTATCCAATTCACGATGTTCCTTTTATGTGTTCCCCACCATCTCGCTGGAGTAGATTTCAAAGCCTCGTCCAATGCTAATAGTCTATGTTGTACTAGTACATTTTCTTCAAATTATAGCAAGAAATTTTCTAAGTGATTCAAACCATCGAATTTGGGTAAATTACTTATTATTGTGCCAATCCAGGGAACTTCTCTGGTCAGTCTAGCACATATCCGTCTAGATACTTTGTACATTTTGTTCTTTCAGTTCTCCAGTGCTTATTCTGAATCTAATGAACATGCATTGTCACTTTTCCAGCTTAAATTCCCATCTGTTATAGGATTAATGTAATCTCGTTGTCTTGCTGTCAGTTTATATATATTCTCCAACATATATGTACGGTCTTCTTCTTTGATGGGATCTGTGTATCTGGGGCCTTCATCAGGATCCAAAGGTGCGATGACCCTAAGGGCATCACCTTCAAATGTCATTATTCTTTTCTTCAAGTCAACAACAGTAGAATTGTTGAAATACTAATCAATTCCTAACAGCGTGGGATAAGGACAACTATCATTGACTATCTCAATCACCTCAAAGTCCACAAATTTTTTGACCCCATCGATGTCCAAAGGGACACGTTCCAGTCTTCCGAAGGGGCTCACATCCTGTTGATTGGCCATCCTAAGCCTGATAGGGGAATAGATCAACTTAGGTTTTCCCATCAGTTCCCAAGTCTGCTTCGTCATAACATTGACCTCCGACCCTAAGTCGAGGACCACATAATCTATATCATAATCTCCTATCTAAGCATTCAGATGTAGCTCCTTATTTGTCCTTCTCTTTTTGGATAGTTGATGTACTACTTTATTCAGTAGAGGATCTACCTTTCCTAGCTCATACTGTCTGATCAAATTTTGTAGCTCCCGTACAGTGCTCTCATCCTTTATCAAATTAATACAAGTGCATAAAAATTCCATGAGTCTGCCTACCTCTTTTCCTTCTCCAGGAGAAGCAGACTGATCAAAGCCTAGGGGAATTCCACATTCTCTCACTTATGGTTGTGCCTTTGATGAAGAAGTTTGATCTCTTCTAAACTCTTGTCTTGCCTCTTTAAATGTTTGATTCTCTCTCTTTGGAACAAACTCTTGTGTCTTTTCTACAACGTTTTTGACTCCTGATTGTTTTGTAGTATTCCCTGGAGTCACCATGTCTTCTTGTTACACATCAACATTACTCGCTTTGATAAGTGTCGCAAGTGTTGCATGTTTCTCACAAGTGTCGCAAGTTTTGCATGTTGCTCACAAGTGTCGCAAGTGTCGCATGTTGCTCGCAAGTGTCACAAGTGTCAAGCAAAGCATACTGCCATGATGACAACACTAAGGAGACACTTAAAATGCCTCAAACACTTGATTTGAAGGAAGAGGAATGGATAACTGAAGTTAAGAACCTCTTGTCACCTAAAAGAAGCTTTCAATCTAAGGTTATAGAAGAGAGCGCTCCCCTATATCACCCTTAGGAGCTCTGGCGCTCCCCTATAAAGTGCTATGGAGCGTTATAATACCAAACAGCTCTTCTGAGGGAGTGCTATGGATTTTGAGAGCGTTGGAACCCCCCTAAAGCCTACTAGGGAGCGCTATAGCACTTTGATGGACTTTTGGGGGGAGCGCTACCTATTCTGGGCAGCAGTTGATCTATTGAGGAGGATAAGGGGAAGATCTTTCAATCTTGGAAGGCAGTTGCATTCGAATTCCTGGTTCAGCCATGATCTTAGGAGAAGATCCCTGGATTAAGGAGGGAAATCCTCAACTTACCCTAAATATACCTCAAGAGGTTAGGCCTCTCTAAACCTATATAAACAGGCTCTATCATGGTGGAAATGGTGGAAGAATTGCAAGCATGAAACCTATGATCTCATAGGAAACACACAGTGGACTAGAGGAGAGTAATCAGTGAAGTTGTTGTCATCCGGGTCGTGGATCTTTTGAGAAAGGGTTAGACAAAGGGGACTTGACGAAGCTATTGCACTCGCATCTACGGTTGTAAGTTACTTCTGTCATTATTCTCATTAATATGACACGCTTGGCCTGTTTCTTTCTAGTTTGTGTTTAATCTCACATGAACTTGTCTCTGATAGATAGGTATATTTCAAGATAATATCAATAGAGTAGGAAGTGGTTGTACTATTGTTTGTCTACAGGGCTCATCGAGTAGCGAAAGATTGGAGCTCAACTCGGAGCATGCAGGGACAAATGCCAGTAAAAGGTACTTATTTTCTCCTTCCTCCTCATGCATTAGTTTGTATAGATCTGAAAGGAAGTCGGTGTCAACGTTAAGCGTCTTCTGTCTTAAGAGTTAAGAGTCTAGCTCTCAGGAGGATATCTACCTATCCGCAGGGAGATTTTCCTTCAATAGAAATTGGCGACTCCTCTGACCCATTGTTGGTTGATGAACTGGTCAATTCGTTTCCATCCCTGGTCAGTCCAGTTGATCAGGTGGTCAATCTAGTTTCCTCCTCGATTGAACCACGAACCCAAGTAGTTGATCTCGTTCCATCATCGATCATCCCTGCTCTTCATCAAAAGAGTGATACCAAAGTGGTCGATCTATTTTCATCCTCAGTCCATCCCACTCCCCCATTAGAGAGTGACACCAAAGTGGTCGATCTGTTTCCACCCGTCGACCCCATTCTTCCCTTGGAGAATGAAACTCAAGTGGTCGATTCGGTTCTGCCATCGGTCGATCCCACTCCTCCTTTGATGAGTGCCAAAGTGACTAATCTAGTCCCTTCCTCAGTCAGTCCCACTCTTCCTCTGAAGAGTGCCAAAGTGGTCGATCTGGTTTCACCATCGGTCGATCCCATTCCTCCATTGAGGAATGCCAAAGTGACTGATCCAGTCCCTTCCTTGGTTAGTGCCACTCTTCCTCTAAAGAGTGCCAAAGTGGTCTATCCAAGTCCACCATTGGTTGATTCAATCCAATCATCGGTCGATCCTACTCTCCTTCTAGAGAGTGAACCCGATACTACCCATGTTTTCTCATTAATATAGACTCTACCATACCAGGGGGCATTCCTCCTTCTCCTGCGAAACCCCCTCCAAGTAATGAGGCCATCCTTTTTTATTGGGGTGTGCTAACTAGACCTCCTCTTCCCTCCCACATTCCTTTCCATATTACAGTACAGGTTCGTGGTCTGGACATTCCTCAAACGTCAATAGATAAAGGTGCGTCCGTTAGTATTTTGTCTTTTGTTGCTTGGTACGCTTTGGGTTGTCCGCAGCTTGCACCGGTTACACAGAATCGGTTATCTTTTAACAGAAGAACTAGTAAACCTTTAGGGATCCTTCCTCAGTTTCCTATAACTTTGGGGGGGAAAACTGTCTTTATCAATGTCATGGTAGTCTGAGACCCCTTGGATTTCGCTTTACTCCTTGGGAGAGATTATGTCTATGCTATGAAAGCTCTTGTATCCACCCTTTTCCATGCGATATCTTTCCCTCACGATGGAAGAATTGTGACTATTGATCAACTTTCATTCATCGGCCCTGACTGGGTTACCTCCCTAAGTGGTTCTTATATGCAGACAGTATCACCCCTGCCACATGTCAATTATGTGGCATTGTCTCCCATGACCTCAACTTCTGATGATTTGGATCTGGTAGTTGACATGGTGATCTCTTCAGTAGGGTTATTGGAGCCCGATCTCCTTACCCCTATCACAACCCTCAACATGTGTTCCTTCCAGAGTGATTGTCTTCCATCCGAAGAAGATCTCTTGGAAGCCATGACCGAGTTTTGTCCCTTGACATGGTATCCTTCCAGAGTGTTATCCTCTTGGAAGCCATGATCAAGAAGAAACCACGAGCATAGTTTCTCTTCTCTGTGGCAAGCTCATTAAAAAATAAAATAGAGGTCTTGAGCATAGTTCTTTTCCTGTGTCAAGCTCATTAAAAAATGAAACAGTCGTCTCTCTTGAACCTTCTTTTCATCCACCCTTCTCATTCGGTGAATGAATCGAAGCTTGGAGGGCATGTCTCCAACCTTTGATGATCTTTCTGGAGTTAAGACACTAGCTTTCAAGATGGGGGCATACCAAGCTTAGTCTTTGTTCTTTCTCGTGCTCATAAATACATGAGAATGCATCTAGGTAGATTTTTATATCTTTTTTGGACCTATATGGATACATGAAAAAGGAACCCCCTAGAGTCTCCTTTAAGCTCTTTTCAGACTCTCTAAACATGAAAATATTGTCGAGTGATCTTGCTTCCTTTCAACTCGTTAAAAGGTTTGAAAGGGCATCTTTCGAGTGATAATTTATCTCTTTTTTGACCTCGCGAGACTAACATTACGAAAAAGGACAACACTCGAGTCATCTTTAAGTTATTTTCAGACTCTCTAAAGATGAAAAGATTACCGAGCGACCTTGTTCTTTTCACGCTCGTTAAAGTATTTGAAGAAAAAATCTATTGAGCGATAGTTTATCTCTTTTTCGGTCTCGTCAGACTACTTTACAAAAAAGGAACTGAGAGAGTTCTCTTTTAAGTGTTTTTCCAGACTCTATAATCATGAAAAACCTTCGAGTTTCCTGTCTTTGGACTCGTTAAACAAAACATCGATAGGCCCATATGGGATCAAACCCTTACTTCTTCCAGTTCGTTAAACAAAGGAAGAGGAACTTACCGAGCATGAGTTTTATCGAGCATGTGTTATCCTCCTCGAGCTCGTTAAATTAAAAAGAGGTACTCGTCTATCTGGATGGGGGAAAAAATTGAAAAAAGTAAGCCAAGAAGTCTCTTGAGAACATTACCAAGTAATTCTTAGAGTCACCCTTGAACACGGCACTTTGTCTTTTGCACGCATTATAATCCGTTGAACCTCTGCAGTGAGCCAATCCTTTGAGTTTCCTTCACTCCTCTGGGTCACCCAATGTAAGTCACAGCATCCACCGCATCATCAAGTTTTGGTCCATGTCATGTTTCTGCTGTTGTGCCTCAGTGTTCAAGGGAAGTATCTGCCTCGAGAGTCAGCCATCACAAATATCTTGTCTCAATACCCATGTCAGTCCATGTTCATTTGATCTACCAATGACATCTCTATGTTCATTTCATGTCGTTGATGGGGGATACATTAAGGCCCTCCTTCGACGAGCCTATTCCTATTAACTTCAACACATTATCTAGGAATTAGACTTAGAAACCAGTTAGTACTTTGGGACCTGCATGCCTCAATGGTAGGCCTCCTCACATCCAACAATAGGTTTACATCACTGACCTCTGATCAAATGATTCCACGGATGTTCGACTCCAACTCATCCATTCACGTTCGTTGGAATGTACTAGGGTACCTTGGGAATCATTGACATTAATGGTGATCTCCCTCGCGCTTGTTAACTGTTTACATCATTGACTGGTAATCAAGTGGTTTCTACCATGTTCGACATCAGGACATCTATTCACATGGTTAGATTCGTACTACATCGGGATCGGTAAGAGGACCCTGGGTTGAGTGATCACTTTGATATATGCTTTGCCCAGGTTGCGAAGGAGTTTCTCTTGAACAAATGATACATACATTGTTACATAGATCCACTTTGTATTGGTCGTGGCTATGTCTTGTCATCTCGTAGATGAACTATTTATTCTTCGTGGCTATGATCAGTTCAGGTCATCAGAGTATAGATTCACACTGTATCCTCGGTGGCTATACCTTTTTTATCAATAAAATTATGGATCCGCGGTGTATTTTATGGCGGCCATATCTTGCAAGTCTTGATCACCCAAGCATAGGTATGCCTGCCTTGGGTTTGGAACATGTCATAATATTTGTTGGATGTTTGTGTTCAGCTTCTGTCAGGTTCTCCACGTCTATACCCTTGCTTGAAAGTCTACAAAGTATTTCAGTTATCAGTTCTCATCTTCTAACTTCATACTTTAGGGGCCAATCTGTTACACATCAACATTACTCGCTTTGATAAGTGTCGCAAGTGTCGCATGTTGCTCACAAGTGTCACAAGTATCGCATGTTTCTCACAAGTATCGCATGTTGCTCGCAAGTGTTGCAAGTGTCAAGCAAAGCATACTGCCATGATGACGACACTAAGGAGACACTTAAAATGCCTCAAACACTTGATTTGAAGGAAGAGGAATGGATAAATGAAGTTAAGAACCTCTTGCCACCTGAAAGAAGCTTTCAATCTAAGGTTCTAGAAGAGAGCGCTCCCCTATATCACCCTTAGGAGCGCTGGCACTCCCCTATAAAGTGCTAGGGAGCGTTATAATACCAAACAGCTCTTCTGAGGGAGCGCTATGTATTTTGAGAGTGTTGACACCCCCCTAAAGCCTACTAGGGAGCGCTATAGCGCTCTGATGGCCTTTTTTGGGGAGCGCTACCTATTTCAGGCAGCAGTTGATCTGTTGAGGAGGATAAGGGGAAGATCTTTCAATCTTGGAAGGCAGTTGCATTCGAATTCCTGGTTCAGCCATGATCTTAGGAGAAGATCCCTGGCTTAAGGAGGCAAATCCTCAACTTACCCTAAAGATACCTCAAGAGGTTAGGCCTCTCTAAACCTATATAAACAGGCTCTATCATGGTGAAAAGGGGGGAAGAATTGCAAGCATGGAACCTATGATCTCATAGGAAACACACAATGGACTGGAGGAGAGTAATCAATGAAGTTGTTGTCATCCGGGTCGTGGATATTTTGAGCAAGGGTTAGACAAAGGGGACTTGACGAAGCTATCACACTCGCATCTACGATTGTAAGTTACTTCTATCATTGTTCTCATTAATATGACACGCTTGGCCTGTTTCTTTCTAGTTTGTGTTTAATCTCACATGAACTTGTCTCTGATAGATAGGTCTATTTCAAGCTAATATCAATAGATTAGGAAGTGGTTGTACTATTGTTTGTCTACAGGGCTCATCGAGTAGCGAATGATTGGAGCTCAACTCGGAGCGTGCAGGGAAAAATGTCGATAAAAGGTACTTCTTTTCTCCTTCCTCCTCATGCATTAGTTTGTATACATCTGAAAGGAAGTCAGTGTACACGTTAAGCGTCTTTTGTCTTAAGAGTTAAGAGTCTAGCTCTCAAGAGGATATCTACCTGTCCGCAGGGAGATTTTCCTTCAACACTTCTCTTGTAGAAGCACCTCCTCTAGTGATAAAAGAGACTCTGGGATCTGCTCCACGAGGTTCTGTTGTGATTAGTTGTACTTGTTGGTTTCCTCCTCATCTTTCCTAAAGTTTGGCTAACAATGCAGGAAAATATTCTATGACATGTTCAAATGAATTGCAGTAACTACAAATGGTACAAGGGTTCTGGAAGTCCCTTTCCAAATGACCTGGTTGTGCGCAGTTATAACAAATGATCTGACCTTTACCTCGGCCCATGCCTCCTCCTCCTCCTCTTCCTCTGAATCCACCACGAGGGTTGAATTTTCCTCTTCCAGGGCAATTATACAGTGTAGTGTTCCCTTCTTGCTATACTTCACCTTGAATTTTGTAGATATCCCTTGATCTTTCATGTAAGAGGTCATAAGCTCTATAGTCCTTCTCATAATGACCCACAGATTTACAGAATGTGTAGTGCAGGTTCATAGGTGTATGAGCATACTTTTGCATGTAATAACATTCTCCAGGGCGATGTCTATTTCTACATACCTCACACCAAGGTAGAGTAACTTGATTCAAAGGGCTCAGAGCTCCATAAGCCAAATATACATGAAACATGGGATAGTGCTCCTTGTCATGGCCTTCCGATTTGCATCTAATGCACTAGATGTCTTCTCTGTTATCTTTTCCCTTATCTTTTTTCATATCTTTGACCTATAGTGATAAACTAGTTAGCTAACTCAATATTTGACTCATACTTGAGCTGGATTCTTCTATAGGGGTTGATTCAAGTTTCATGGCGATCTCCAATGCCTCAGCCTACGAATCAATCTTCTGCTACATCAGAGGGACTCTGATGTGTGGTAGGATGGCAGTAATGAACCATTCCTTGTTCTGCTCATCTGGGATCTGAAAACTCAAATGACCTATCAAGGTCTTAAACCTCTGATCAAACTCCCAAAAAGGTTCAGCTACTTTATTCTTGATTTCTTTCAACTCTGTGATGCACTACGATTCTGACTTGGGTTTATTTAATTCAGTAATCAACACAGTCTTAATCTCATTTATTGGTTTTGGCTAGACAACTCTTTGGACGAACTTCATGTACCAACTCAATACACGATCTCTTGGAGTAGTACTAAACTGACCTTGTTTAATAGCTTCATCGGTGACATTCTTAATACTCCATACAGCTTCACATAGAAACCAGTGTTGGTTAGAATCTTTAGATCCATATCCTCTAAAGGTGGGTAGCCTCATCTCATCTGCCATAGATATTTCTAAGGATCCTAACTGAGTATGCACTGAACCACTTGTACCAGTGCTCTAAGTGCTCTCATAACTTAGGTTAGTCTGGTTACTTAATGTTGTTAAAACAAAAAGGGGTGTAATAGCACTTACTTCAACAGTCTATGCAGTCCTTGAAGTTTCTAAATCTTCACAACAAGGTTCTTCATCTTATCTTCTTCTACCCTGGCAGACTCTAAATGTTCCTCATTCAACAACTCTTCTTCTTCTCCACGGTAGAACCCTTCTTCTTGTGTTGGTTCGTGACTCTGCTCGAACAAATTCAGCAGAGGAACTTCTATGAAGGTCCTCCCACTACACGTGTGTCCGATCTCTGTGTCACTGTAGTTGTCTGAATTCTTGAACATTATATTTTTTAGTCTAACCCACTACTGTATCTTCAAGATGTTCTTCTCATGAAATAACATCTTGATCTTCAACTTCAAGAAGTGTAAATTTTTTCCGCTATGTCCTTTAAAGAAATATCTCTCTACTTGGCTATATGATTCTACCCTATCAATAGAAAACTCTATGATATACCCTCCAATGGTACTATCAAACCAGTGATCTACTACTCTTGACACGACGTTATCAACTCTTTTGACCTTCTTGATCAACGTCGACGTCCAAACCACGGGCATTCTAGATATGATCTCAAACTGGGTGTCTGCTAATCTGGTCAGGCACTCGTATAGCTCCTTATGAATTCCTCCAAAGAAAATCTCATGTATATCAGTAAATATATACCTTCCCAACCAATCTTTTGTGCTAATATTAGAGTTCCTATTATGAGCTTCTGTGAAGTCCTTCTCTTGTTCATCTATTCACTTTTGAATCTCTATCTTTGATGGAAACCACCTTGACATTCCCTCAAGAAGATATCAGTCCCAGCAACGGAACCATTTGTTGGCACAGGGGCAGACCCAGAGTTCAACTCTAATAGTGCACCAACAAGCCCTAACTACTGGCCCTTTCGGCAACACCTGCGAAGTAGATGCAATCTCACCTGAAGTAGAAATAGGGGGTTGCAGGACACAGGTGTCTACAACCAAAGGAAATGCAAGTGGAATCAATGCAATCACACGCAGAGATGAGATTATCCTTTCCAAACATACACCTACTTCGCACAGTTATATATATATATATATCAGATCTAACATACTAATGCATCATTAAAGTAACAAAGCAAATAAAATAGCATCAATCACACACAACAACAATATATACGCGGTTCACCCTCTCCCTAGGGATACATCCACAGAACTGTGATTTATAATATATTAGTTGAAATCTTACAGTTTTATCTGCGCTCTTAGCTTGCAAATGTCTCTCGTTGTTTCTTCTCTCTATCTCCCTTCCCTGTGCACCCAGCTGTAGGGTTGATATTCGCACCCAACTGAAGATCTCACAACACAGACTTCACTCTCCACACAATACTTCTCTCTCAGTGATAAAAACAATCACTCATCATTACATACCCGAACCCATGTCATGTCCTCTTGAACTTTATTTATACATTAGAATAGCTCACCGACAGCCTTAGGCTGAAGCCTAGGTGTCAAAACCCTAGATACAAAAACCCTAGCTGTCTAAAACCCTAGGTCAACTTGACCCACATTTTCAGAGCTTCGCCAGCCTATGTTTCCTTCCTTCCCATGAGGTTCTCCAAAGAATCTAAAGGTGGCTTTTTCTGCTTGTTGAGTTGTCCATGATCCATCTTCCTTGCTAGTCTGTCTTCCTCGATCTCCTCGTCCAACGTCTTTCTTTCTCAGACTTCGCTCCATCTTTTATGCTTCTTTAACCACTTCGACCTAATCTCAGTCAACCTTCCTTTCGCGCATTTTTTGTTTCACCTTTTCTTCTGTAATATTCTCTTTCTTCCATAACCAAGGGCCAACATAAATAAAATGCAGAAAATAGAGAACAATAAAATACAATCACACACCATACACAAAATAACACACATATTTTCTCTAGGAAACCCTTACGGGAGAAAACTAAGATAGAGGGTGAGGTTGCTCTGCTCTCTTTTCTCTTGTGTGGAAATAATGCAAGTATGAAGGAGAAGGAACTCTCTATGGAGTTACCTAAGACCTGTGGCCTGTTAGGATGCTACAAAACATTAACACCCTATGTTATTCTCTCTAATTTCCCACTCCTAGTTGTTTTTCTCTGCTATGGAACAAAATACAATAACATAGAATGGAACGTCTTCTCCTCTTGGTTGCCTAGTAATTAACATTGTCTGATAACCATCTAGGGGTAAGGTTTTGACTTCCTCAACCCTCAATTGTGATAAGGTTTTGGACCTTCCAGAATGTTATTAGAAAATTCACTACGTGGCTAGCCCCACATGTTTAAGTAATAGATGTTATTTTGGCATCCACTCATACCATGGTGACCAATATGGTGGGTCAACTTGCGGGAGTGTTGGGTGTAGGCTTATTTTGAGAAGGAAGTATAGTTTGGGTGCATGCCTATTTTTGGGAGAAGGATCTATTTTGGGGAAAGACCTAAACTTAGAAACAAATGACCTAATTTTGGAGCATGCGCAACAGGTGGAAAGAAAGCAGCATGTAGAAAAATAAAGAAAAGTAGCATGCAGGAAATCCTAACCATGATAGGTTTAAGTTTTTTGGCAAAGATTGTAATGGCTATAAGCCATATAGTAGTAGAAATAAAGGCCTAGGAGGTCTAGAGAGGTGGTGATAGAGGATGATTTATGTTTTCAAGTATAATAAGTCTTGTAGAAGAGTCGAGTCAGGTAGTCTTTGAGGGTTAGGTCACAATATGAGGAGCCTGGTGTGATCTAGTCTGCCTCATAGAGGGTTCTTTCCCTCATCTTGATTGTAATACTGAATATGTAATGCACGAAGTGTGAGATTTTGCAGTAGAATAAATAAAAGAGCACAGAGCCAGATATTTGTGGACGTAGCCCCAGGAGGGAGTGAACCACGGTAAACTTGTGTGTTATGTGTGATTGTTAATCAATGTATACTTTATGTTGATTATTAGCTTGTGAATGAATGGTTAAAATGGAAACATTAGCATGCATGCATAGGTTTAAAGATGAATAACTCACGGGAGAACTTGAATAAATAACAAGGATAATGCATAAACAAGAAAGAACACAATCCTAGATCCCCACTCATTCCTAGACTGCATGCACTTGAGCATTGCAGTCACCCATAAAATCTATCTTGGGTGAGACTGCATTATGCACCCTATGTGTAGAGTTTCCTTCTGGTTTACCAGGAGGGTTGATAGTTTAGAGGGTTTTGTTGGAAACCTGTTGAGATCTGAACCTGGGTCAGCCCAAGAATAAGTGAAAGAGAGAAAAACCAACAAATGGTTTCGTTGCCGGCTGGAACTGCACAGGATTGAGTGGACATAATCCGTGGAAGAAATACATGGATAATGAAGGTATATAAGGGAATGTTTAAGCCATGGAATCCAACGAAGGTGTAAATTGAAAGCTGGTTGAAAAAAAAGGAACTTGATTTTGTGCAGAAGGACAACAGAAACCCTAAGTTAACATCGCGCAAATATCTCGACAAATATGTGTTCAGCGACTTGCATGAGGTATTTTTCTATGATTTCTTGCATTTTTTGTAGAAGTGGTTGTTGATATTAAAGGAAAACCACTCTACAAATCAAATCAGACAGATGGAGTGGAATCCTGTGGAAATCGCATAGTTACATCAAGCTAATAATAAATTTACGCGTGCAGTAGATTTCTGGTTAGACAGTATTGTTGCAGGGTTTATCATTGAGTTTGCAGTAGATACCGCGAAGTCCTACACTGCAATGGAGAAATATTTTCTAAAGGGACCCATAGGTAGGTACATTAGATCGTTGTATACTTCAATCAAGATTTTATTGTATGGCAATGGTGTGATTACCATGGAATCAGACAACTAAACTTCCCTGCGTGCATGGGGAAAGGGGGGAAGCACTGACAAGAGGTTGAGATACGGAAAAAGGGATGGATAAAGGAAATAAGTAGGCCATGGACCCAATCATTATGGAAGAAGACCAAATAAAGAAGATAATGGCAAAAGCTGGAAAGGCGTGCAACGAAATACCCTACCAATATAAAATGAATAACAAGAAGAGAGCCATAGTTGATAGAGAGGGATTCGAAAGCGATGAAGAAGAGGTAGAGGATATCCAAGTTGTGGATCATATTGAGGAAATCTTGTGTGCAACATATGAAAGGAAAAAAAGAGGTCCAAGGTCAGAGACAGAAGGCAAAACTCCAATCCAGATCACCGTTAGTGTGGAACCTACAACTCCATGTGCGACTAATACACCAAAAAGAACACCAACATTTAGAAAACCATATTTTAGTGGAAGAAATACAATAGGACACACATCCAATCAAGGAGTATCAACTGGAGGATCCATTTTAGGAAGTAACAGTCAATTATCTACATCGCATAGAGGTAGTAGTTCAACATAGTTCAAAATGGCAGGACATGATCCCATGATCAGATTACTAGAATTTTTGGGAGAGGCATCAAAGGACCCTGAAAAGCACTTATTCATCTATGAGAAGATTTGGGAAGCAAAGAAAATCACAGATGAGGATACAAATCTCACATAATTAGCTATTACACTAAGATACCGCACACTAGACTGGTATATGAGCCTAGATGTAAACAGTCCATAGGGAATCCCAAAGACTATTATAGACGTGAAAAAAATATTGGTAAACAAATTTCAGAAGACCAGTATATGAATGAAATGATTGAAATTAGGAAAAAACCAGGTGAATCTGTTTGGGATATTGATCAAAGATTCAAATGACTGAAAGGCAAGTTGAAATATTCCATTACTGACATGCAACATAGGCACTTATTTGTGAACTCATTTTTACCACATTTGAAATACCCATTAAGACAGCAGAAGTTCCAAACTCGAGAAGAGGCTCTGCAGGCATCCTTACAACTGGAAGAGAACCAATATTAGCAGAGAGATCCAACAATAGAGGAGATGAAGGAGGATTTGAAGAATCTAGCATTTTAACTTAACCAGAATAAAGGTAAAGAGAAAAGAGAAGTTGTTTGGTGTACCATATGCAGGACAGAAGGACACCATAAGAATGAATGTCCAACTTTTGCGCAGTATATGGAAACAGGGGTGTCAAACCCATTACCAATAAGAGGAACATGCTCTGAGATTTGTAAAATGCATGGGCATGATCCATATCATTGTCCAATGATGCAGACATATAAGACAGTACAAAAAAGTTCATATTGCATTTTTTGCAAATCAATGGGTCATGACGATAAGGATTGTAGAACGATGGAGCTGATGAGAGAAAGAAATTCAAATACTTATAGGGTGCAAGCATAAATTATGACAGGACAAGATGCAACTCAGTACATCCAAGTAAAACAACCATACAACAATGCATGGCAACAATACAACAATGTGCAACCGCAGTATAATAATGCGCAACCACAGTATAATCCCATGCAGTATAACCAGGTACCTCAATACAATGCACCACGAGGAGATCAAGGTGGATATATAGGTGGAGGATGAGGCAGAGGAGGATTTGGATGACGCAAAGGACTAGTAGGATTCCATAACTTCCAATAACTAGGACATTATGCAAGGGATTGTCCACTCCCACCGACGACATGTATGTAATGTCGCGCAACAGATCATGACGTAGAAGACTGCCCAACACTCTTGGGGAAGATCCAGGAAAAAAGAAACCAGATCAACCAAAATTTCCAATGGATCTCTGCAAAAGCCAAGGATGATGGGAGGAACATAAATATAGTAACTCGAGGAGGATCCAAGACAAGAACTAATGTAGTAACACGAGATCCATATCAGCACCAATGGGTTAAGAAGAACACTGAGCCACAGAAGTAGTTTGACATGTGGAAAGAAAAGGAAATATTTAAGGAGGATAGAAAGGAGTTTCTCAAAAAGAATGTTGCATCTACATTAGTCACACAGCAACCTCAAAACCCACCAATATACAGGATGCCATTCTCAATGGACCATACCAATACAGAACAACCTCTAAAGCAAGTAAGTACCATAAACATTTTTCGCAATCCTGTGTTAAGTTATTGAATGACCCCTCATATGTTAGTGTCTTACAAAATATGCTATAAATATGTAATAGAGAGGTAGAAAGGAAATTAGAGCAAAAAACGGTCAATCATATCCATACCAGAAGAAGGACAAGCAGAGAATTCATATTGAATGCCAACATTAGGGATTTCAATATGGGTGATGTTAAATTGGATTTAGGCTCTGAAGAAAATGTATTACCTAAGAAGATGTGGTAGTGTATGGGGGAACCTACCTTAGGTTATTCACCTATTCAGTTGAAACTATAAAATCAAAATAGAGTGTTACCTATTGGAAGACTCAAAGGTGGGACAATAGATTTAGATGGAGTGTTCATTATGGAATATTTTGAAGTGATAGAGATAGTGGACGGCACGACACCTTACCCAACATTAATGTTGGAAAGATGCATGTAATGTCAGATATCATTAAATATCAATAAATTCATTTTTGGTACACATTTTGGAATATTGTTGGAACATATAGTGTGTAAACAAGGTTTACTAGTGGACCCTTCTAAGATTGCGGTCATTGTGAATTTACCACCACCAAAGTTAGTGCTCTAGTTAAGAGAAACACTGGGATATATAGGCTATTACAGGAAATGTATAAAGGGGTATGCACATATTACTGCACCAAGAAAAAATGTTAAAGGACACCAGATTTCAGTGGAATGAGGAATGTCAACAAGGATTGGACACTTTAAAGGAAAATATGGCAACAACACCTATACTAGTATTTCCAGATTGGGAGAAGACATCTCATGTGCATGTAGATGCATCATCCATAACACTTGGAGAAATTTTGGCGCAACCAAGAGCAGGGGAATTAGACCATCCCATAGCCTTTGCAAGTAGAAAGTTGTCAAAATCAGAGCAAAAGTATAACACCACAAAAAGAGAAGGCCTAGCCATGGTATATGCACTTCAAAAATTTAGGCACTACTTATTGTGTAAACACTTTAAAATGTTCATAGACCATTCTACCCTCAAGTATCTAGCCAACAAGCCAATATTGGGGGGGAGGATCTTTAGATGGTTATTATTATTCCAAGAATTTGATTTTGAAGTGATAGTCAAATCAAGAAAGCTAAATGTAGGATCAGATCACCTGTCAAGCGTAATTAATGGAGAAGAAACTACTAACTTGGAAGATAACTTCACTGATACACAGCTATTTTCAGTATAGGTAGTTGATGAATACTTCATTGATATTATTGAATACTTAAGTACATGGGTTGCACCATAGGCTTTTAGCACTATGCAGAAGAAAAATATGGTAGTCAAAGTTGTACACTATAAACTCATTGTAGGACATTTATACATGATGGGCGTAGATAGAATTTTGAGAAGGTGTGTATTGGGACATGAACGACCCAGAATTTTAGTAGAAGCTCATGAAGGTATAGTTGGAGGAAACTATGCAAGAAAAGATACCATGCAGAATGTATTGCGCACAATATTATGGTGGCCAACACTCCATAAAGATGTCAGGGAATATTTCCAGCAATGTGATGTCTGTCAGAGGGTTAGCAAAACCAACAGAAGGGATGAGATGCCTCTAAGACCACAAGTGACTCTACAAGTATTTGAAAAATTGGCAATAGACTTTGTTGGACCTATTAATCCACCAACAAAAAGGTTAGGAGATAGATATATAATTACTGTGACTGAATACTTAACAAGATGGGAAAAAGCAGCATGAGTCAAGGATTGTAGCGTAGAGACAGCAACACGCTTCTTATTTGAGAAAGTGATCACCAGATTTGGATGTCCTAGGATTCTTATGAGTGAACCAGGAAATCATTTTATCAATAATCCCATCAGGGATATGACTGAGGATTTTGAAGTCTATCACCAGAAGAGTATACCATATCATCTTGTTGGCCCTCGACCAAGTTTTGAGGAAACCTTGGTCAGGTTTGGACCACTTTTGGACTTCGACATGCTGGTCGAAGATGGAGCACCCAAGCGGAGATGAGATCGTGGATCTCACTTATTTTGTGGTCTATGTGGACCCAGCAAGGGGTTCCTTAGGGTTTTTGTAATGGTTTATGGGATGTCGGACAATGGGTTTACCCATGATTAGGCCTTATTGTAAAAGTATAAATAAGTAAGAATGTAATGTAGAAATGGGTGAAGAGAATAGTGGAAAAAGAGGCTAAGTGCAAGTAGTTCTGAGTTGCTTTGTGCAATAGAATGCGTATGTAAGGCTATGTGCTCAATAGAGAAGTTGGCTATGTGCCTTGACTTAGTTTTGGGAAGGAGGATCTGGTACGCAGTGTGCATATCTCTTGTCTGGTGTGAAGATTGGCTCTGTGTCTTAGTGCACAGGAGCGGATGAATGTAAGAGATTGAAGAATAATAGAGAAGATGAAGCAGTTGGTGGACTTAGCCCCATGCTGGGTTGAACCATGTATATCTTGTGTCTTTGGTTTTCTTTGTTCTTTGTTGGTTATGTTATGAATTTGCTCAATGCTTTGCTTATTATGTATATTAGATAGATCTGTTGATGCTTAGTTCTTAGTTGTGTTAAGAATGAATGAATGTTAGATCTAACTCAGTGTTATGTGCTAAATGATCAAAGTGCTTAATCTCTAGCATTACTGCGCTGATATATCTTAGGGTTTGTTCTGCGAAGTTAATAAATATATTGAATTAATACATGCTACCTTATAAGTGTTGCTATAATACTCTGCAAAGTGTTATTATCACATATCTATGTCCCAGCTTGGTTACAGACGCCTGAGTCCTGTAACCCCCCCTGCTTCTACCTCGGGTGAGATTTCACCTGCTTCTCAAGTGTTTTTGAAAGGGTCGGTAGTTAGGGTTTTCTTGGTGCGCTATTAGAGTTGAACCCTAGGTCTGCCCCTGTGCCAACAAATGGTTCTATTGCCGGGACTGAAACTGTGATTGTTGGGAATTGAAGAGAATTTATGTGTGTAGATATGTCGTTGTAGTGTGCAATACTCTACTTGACTTGCGAAGCTCTGTGCTAAGAAAGAAACTCGATTTGAAGAAATGAGGTAAGATCTTAAAATAAGCAAAGCTATGTTCTTTGATAAGAGTAAGATAAGTGAATTTTTTGTTTTGAAAGCATGAATTTAGGTATGTTTAATATATTTTTTCCTAGTATGAAAGCTAGGGTGCAGTTGGAAGAAAGAGTTGATCTAAGTATAGCTAATAGAAATGAAGAAATATATGTTATTCCTATGCATAGAAAGAATTTTTGGACTAATAAGTGGATGCAGGAACCTAGAAAGAATTTTTACATATTGCAGGTCCAGCACTGTGATCCTAGTGCGCAGTACAGAAGCAGTTGGGGAACATATAAAAGAAAAAGAGGATTGACACTATGTTATAACTGCAGAAGACCGGGACATCTTACTAAGGAATGCCCTGGTACAGGTCCTATTTGTCTTTGTTTTAAAATTGTTGGTCATGAGGTTGAGGATTGTCCAAGGATGATTGCTAAAGTTGAAAGGATGAGCATGAGACAAGAAAAAGAAAGTCAAGAGACTAAGAGCATGTTAGAGAATCATAAATAGAAAGAATCAGATAAATCTCAGACTATGTTATCATAGTTGAAAGAAGCAATGAATAATCACGAAGATGTCAGTTTACTAGAGATATTGAAAGTAAAACAGTGCATAAGTACAAGAATAGAATACTTTGACATAGACTGTGTCTTGGATGAGGAAACACCGGTGAATATTATGACAGAAGATTCTTGGGAAATTTTGGGAAAGCCTATTGTGGTACCTTCATTGGGAAGGATAGGACTTGTTTAAGGGAAAGATGATAACCTTATGTGGAAGAGTTACTAATGTAACTATTATTATCCATCGAACATCGACTAAAGAGGAATTTGAAGTCATTAAGTTTGTTGAGAACAACGCCCCTTTCCCACTTCTATTAGGAAAGACTTGGATTGAGAAGGATCAAATCATAAGGAAAGTAGAGGAAGAAGCTACATAAAAGAAAAATCAAGAACTAAGGGATTTCATAGCTACAAAAATAGACCAACTAATAGAAGAACGGGAAGATAAGTTGAAGAAACAGAAGGCAAGAGAATTAGTTGTCGAGGTTGAAAGAAAGAAAGAAGGTTTGAAGGACCTATCTATGCAAGAAAGCAGAATACCCATCCTAGAATTAATAAGAGAAGGGGTATTAACTTCGAACCCTTTGAGAACACATCAGCAATGTGAAGTCACCACGCTAGGAGAAGATAAGAATAAGAATGGAAAGAGGATTCCAAAAACTGTTAGAGAGACTCGGATTAAAAGGAAGAAGGCAAGGACGATCAATAAAAATAAAGCCAAGTTAGAAAATCTACAGGAAGCTACAGAGAACATATGGAAGACTTCACAGACTGGAACCTCGCAGGAGGCAGGTTCGCGGGATTTGAACCTTGTCGGAACAGCAGGACTGCGCAGAATGGGACTTCATCCTAGCGAAACTATATGACCATTGGAGGTGCCCTGGCCGTTAGAACGACTCTTCGGAATGGTTAGGAAATGCATTTATGGGCAGATGGACCAATTTTGGGATGTTGAGACCATGCCATAACAGATAGATTCGCATTGATGGAAGCATTCCTGCCCATTGGAATAATCTGTTATGAGGCCCCACTTGTTTAACCCATTGGACGTTGCGTTAGGACAACATTTTACCACCCATGATTAACTGAGCCAACAGAGAATTGATTGTGTGTCAAGTTTTGTTATCAGAAACTAGACGTCATTGTCTATTTGTCTTCTTATCCATTCCCCTACCTCGACCTATCTGTTTAACAGTGAGAACGTAGGGAAAACCTACTAAACTAGAAAATTTTGTTTAGGAGATATTCAAGAAGTTGATGCTTGATAAACCATTATCTGAAGGATTACATGCGTCATTGACCAAGGGACTCTAGACTTCCCCTTCAACTGGATGACGTTATGGCCATGTCAACCCTGCGACTAAGCAACAAAGTAAGAATCACGGTGATCTGGCTAATGCGAAGCAGATCCCATCAATCTTACCAAACTATATCCCACCTTTGGTTGGTGTGCTTAACCGTGATAGAATCCCACGTGAATATGAGTACACCCTGATCACCGTGTACAACCCAAAAATAATACACGTAGTTGGGAGTCAGTTAGGACAAATCCCAATACTGAAGAATAGCGACTTTAATCTCGGCAACCGAAAGAACTGTGCTATGATCGCACCCCACAGATACCTGACAAAGAAAATTGGGAAGAAGCCTCGCCTATTCTCCCAGCCATGGATTAAGGAGCTTGCACAATCCACTATGCTAAATGTGATGAAGATTCCCCATTTTGGTCATCACCAGGAGGTTAATGCTTGCGTTAAACTCCTCTTGTCGTGCTACCATGGAGGATACCTCTATCTCGACTAGTGGATTACTGTGGATCTGGTGTTGATCCACTTGATTACTAGATTAAGAATGAAGGGACCTGACCCTCAATAGTTTTATCCAGGGAAGGCCTCGAACTACTCCCTAGCATAGCGCATCAAGGAGGCTTATGGAGAAATCAAAAATGGAAAGTGAGGCTACAAGTTAGCCTCTATCCAGGATGGCACAGTGAACCTCGCTTTCCAACTCATAGCTGGTAAGCTCGTAAGAAAGAACCACCCCACACAGGTCATCGGGTTCGTGGTGGACCTCGCAGGAAAATGTATGGAGGGCATGCAGATGAATTGGGTGAGTTACCTCATCAATGAACTCAAGAAGGATTGTCGCAAAGCTCAAGATCAGGGATACAAATTCCACTTTAACTAGATGATCATGTTGATTGCATTTGTCGCTTGGAAAATGCCTAAAGGAGCCACCTTTCTAGATATTGAACCATCGAAGTCATTTGCCACTAGGTTTTCTACCTTGTGGTACACTAACGACATGTCATAGGAAGTCAAACATTATGTTCCATGTGTACTATCAACAATTGAAGGTTTCCATTGAATCATTTCCACACATGACACCACGCACATTGCACCAGTATAGACCAATAGCCAAGTTTCACGTAGATTAGAATTTTATCTATGTCATTGTGCGCAGAGACGAGAGAAAGGAAGATTTACAGTCATATTACAAGCTGACAGATGAAGACATGGATAAAATCATGAAGGAGTGGCCAAAGGAGTTCCTTGTACCTATTGTTGATGCAGAACTCTCTGACACTAACATCATAGGATGCCCCCTAGTCACTTGGGTCGAGCATGTCGGACAGTCCAATGGGACAAAGAAGAAGAAGAAGAAAAAGGAGGAAGTCCAGAATATAGAGACTGATGAGGAGGACAACACCTCTAAAGAAAACTGATTTGACTCACTAGGAGGAGGAGATGAAGAAAATGGACAAGGAGGAGGGGATGAAGGAAAAAATCAAGGATAAGGAGAAGCTACATCACCTAAAGATCCCGCTACTGAAACAGTAACACCGCAGAAGAGGAAGGTTTCTCTGTAGAAACCTTCAGCAAGAAAGAAGATGTGCACTAGCAAGCCCCAGTTAGAGGCCATGCTCATGAAGGATGACATCAGCTTGGTCCGCAGAGCCATGGAGGATTCTTTCGAGCACATCTTGCAGAGATATGAAGCGAAGCAGGACGATCTGTATGAAAGGGTCGAGAAGGAACTGAAGGAAATACAGCAAGCTATTCAATTAATCCACGCAGTACCTATTGGGCCTTCTTCATCATAGGTTGCAGAATTGGGGGATGAACCAGCCCAATTAAGAAGAATTGTGGATGTGACAGAGGCTCAAGTTCAGAAAATCCAAGAAGAAAAGGAGAAGGATACAGAAGCCTTGAAACAAGAGAAAGAGGAAGTCTTAGAGAAATTACGAGTAGCATGGTACTGTGTAACTACCTATGAAAATGAGAAAGAAGAGTTTCGGGCGATGCTATAGGAGGACAAAGCAAAGCTACAAAGAGAAAATGAGAAGTTGCTCGCAAAATGAGCTACAGTCAAAGAAGCGGTGAATAAAGCATGTCTATCTATTCCAGGCTTAGCACAGGAGGAACCGGAGTCAGACGAGGTTCAAGTGGTGAAGCTCGCTAAGACCATCCAACAGCTTCAAGCGAGGATAACGAAGTTGGAGATCCAAGCAGTACCGAGCACCCTGCAAGAGGTGTGTGACCAGAGGGAGGAAGCCTCTAAGAACACAATAGTAAGGATAAGGGCCCTCACCTCAGAGTGAAAACATCTCAGTGATAGAAGTGCGTAGACACATGAACGCCTCACAGAAGATCTGGAGCTAAGGAAATTGGAAGCATAGTTACAAGAGGCATAACAGTAGGCCTTCTCCATGCAAGTGCAGATGAATTTGCTCACCATAGTTGAAAGAATGAAGAGGTCCCAGGAATAGTGTGCGATACAGCAATAGATTACTTCCATCTAGGGTAGGGTAATGGAAGTCGTGCAGAAACTACAACCTCTACAAGATGAAGCATGTAAGGTGTTTGAAGAAATTGAAGGACAAGGCTCGCAATTGGACCAAGTGATTACGATAGAAGAATAACGCCTGGAAGGGCCTGTTACAAAGAAAATGATCCAAGAGCTCACTGAGTAGGTTCTTAACATGGACACTGACATCCTTTTAGATCTAATCAATATAATATATGAAGGAGAATAAGAAAGATATGTACCTTATTAACGACGTTTGTCCTTGCAAAGTCCTGGCTGAGCTTCAATCCTAAGCTCCCTGATAGGTCATGTAGAACAAACAAAGATACAATGGACTTCCTACTCTACTAATATTATCTCAAATATATATCCATCTACTACAGACAAACTCATGTAGAACAAGCATAATTTTGAAAGAAACAAGCCAAGCATTGATATATTGATAAGAACAAGTAAAAGTACTTACAATCCTTTGATGAAGGTGCAGTAGCTTCTTCCAGTTCTCCTTGTCCAACCCCTTTGCTCAAGTAATCTACAATGATTTCTTTGATGACATCTATTCTGTTAATACCACTTACAGAATCATAAGTTTGGTATCAATCTCTAGTTTCCACCTCCCTTTCACCATGAGGAGACCTCCTTATATAACCTTGGAGAGGCCCAACCACTTGAGAGATATTTGGGATAAGTTGAGGATTCTTCTCCTTCAGTTGAGGATCTTCCCTAATGTCATGCCTTGACCTTATATTCGAATCCAACCACCTTCAGAAATTGAGGGGATTCTTCCCTGATTTGGCTCAACAAACCAAAAACTCGCTCAGAAAGGGTAGCGCTCCCCCAAAAGGGTGCATAGAGCGCTCAAACACTCCCCCAAAGAGGCCCAGGGAGCACTATCACTCCCTGACCATGGGTACGGGAGTGATCCTCTCCAAAATCCATATTTGAGTGGTTTTTTTAATGGCAAAAGGCTTGTACTTCTTGTCAATTGATTTCTCTTCTTCAAAACTAGTCTTTGAGGTGTCTTAAGTGTCCCTATGATGTTGTTAGAGGTATGACATGGGCAAGGTGGCAGTATGATGTTTGTGACACTTGCTACACTTGTGGTCAATATGCAACACTTGTGGCTTGTGGACAATATGTGACACTTACAACACTTGTAATGATGACACTTGCGACACTATTGAAGTGAGTAATTTTGATGTGTAACAGATTGCTCCCCAAAGTGCAAAGTCAGAAGACAATGATTACTAAAGTACTTTGTAGACTTTTTCAATCAAGGGTATGGATGCAGAGAGACTGGAAAAAGATGCACACAACCATCAAACAAATATTATGACATGTTTCAAACCCAAGGCAGGCATACCTATGCTTGAGTGATAATAACTTTTTAGGTATGGCCGCCATAAAATACACTACGGATCCATATTTATATTGAAAAAATGGTATAGTCACTGAAGATACAATGTGGATCTATACTCCTATGACCTGAACTAATCGTATCCATGAAGAATACACAGTGGATCTACGAGATGGCAAGACATAGCCATGACCAATACAAAGTGGATCTATGTAACAGTATATGTGTCATAGTTCAAAAAAACTCCTTCGCAACCTGGGAAAAGTACATATATAAATGATGACTCAACCCAGGGTCTTCTTACCAATCCTGATGTAGTATGAATCTAACCATGTGAATAGATGTCCTGATATTGAACATGGTAGAAACCTCTTGATTACCGGTCAATGATGTAAACCATTAACAAGCGCGAGGGAAATCACCATTGATGTCAATGATTCCTAAGGTACTCTAGTACATTCCAACGAATGTGAATATATGAGTTGAAGTTGAACATCCGTAGAATCATCCGATCAGAGGTCAATGATGTAAACCCACTGTCGGACATGAGGAGGCTTGCCATTGAGGCATGCAGGTCCCAAGGTACTAACTGGTTTCTAAGTCTAGTTATCGAATAATGTGTTGAAGTCAACAGGAATAGACTCGTCGAAGGAGGGCCTTGATGTATCCCCCATCAATGACACAAAACTGACAAAGAGATGTAATTGGTAGATCAAATGAACATGGACTGACATGGGTATTGAAACAAGATATTTGTGATGGATCACTCTTGAGGTAGATACTTCCCTTGAACACTGAGGCACATCAGCAAAAATGTGACATGGACCAAAACTTGATAATGCAGTGGATGTTGTGACTTTCGTCAGGTGACCCAAAGAAGTAAAAGAAACTCAGAGGATTGGCTCAGTGCATAGGTTCAGTGAATTAAAATGTGTGCAAAGACAAAGTGTCATGTTCAAGGGCGACTATAAGAGCTACTGGTAGTGTTCTCAAAAACTGCTTCGCTTGCTTCTTTCAATTTTTCCCCCATCCAGATAGACGAGTACCTCTTTTTAATTTATTGAGATCAAGGAGGGTAACACATGCTCGATATGACTCACCTTCGGTAAGTCCCTCTTCCTTTGTTTAATGAACTGGAAGAAGTAAGGGTTCGGTCCCATATGGGCCCTTCAATGTATGATTGTTTAACGAGTCCAGAGAAGGTAAACTCGGTGATTTTTCATATTTAGAGAGTCTGAAAAGAACTTAAAGACAACTCCAATGTTGTCCTTTTTTGTAATGTTAGTCTCATGAGGCTGAAAAACAGATAAATTATCACTCGAAAGACGCCCTTTCAAACCTTTTTAACGAGTGGGAAAGGAAGCAAGATCACTCGGAAATCTTTTCATGTTTAGAGAGTCTGAAAAGAGCTTAAAGACGACTCCAAGGGGTTCCTTTTTCGTATATCCATGCGAGTCTGAAAAAGTGATAAAAGTCTACTCGATTACATTCTCATGTTTTTTCGAGAACGAGAAAGAACAAAGACTAAGCTCGGTATGCCCCCGGCTTGAAAGCTAGTGGCTTAACTCCAGAATGATCATCAAAGGATGGAGACATGCCCTCCAAGATTCAATTCATTCACTGACTTTGAGGATGTCACCAATTTCTCTACTAGATGGATAAAAAGGATAAGAGTGGATGAAAAGAAGGTTCAAGAGAGGTGACTGCTTCATTTTTTAACAAGATTGACACATGAAAAGAACTATGCTTAGGGATTCGGGTTCAATCCCCAGATTTTGTTTTCATTTTTTAACAAGCTTGCTACAGAGAGGAAAACTATGCTCAAAGCTTCTGTTTCATTTTTTAACGATCTTGCTACAAAGAAGAGAAGCTATGCTTGTGACCTCCATTTCATTTTTTAACGAGCTTGCTACATAGAGGAGAAACTATTCTCATGAACTCTCCTTGATCATGGCTTCCAAGAGAATAATGGTCTGGAAGGACACCATGTCAAGGGACAAAACTCAACCATGGCTTCCAAGAGATCTTCACTGGATGGAAGAAAATAATTTTGGAAGGAACACATGTCGAGGGTCTCATCAGGGGTAAGGAGATTAGGCTCCAATA
>ML821366.1:261450-308178 GCA_009831015.1 Picea engelmannii
CCATGGTATATGCACTTCAAAAATTTAGGCACTACTTATTGTGTAAACACTTTAAAATGTTCATAGACCATTCTACCCTCAAGTATCTAGCCAACAAGCCAATATTGGGGGGGAGGATCTTTAGATGGTTATTATTATTCCAAGAATTTGATTTTGAAGTGATAGTCAAATCAAGAAAGCTAAATGTAGGATCAGATCACCTGTCAAGCGTAATTAATGGAGAAGAAACTACTAACTTGGAAGATAACTTCACTGATACACAGCTATTTTCAGTATAGGTAGTTGATGAATACTTCATTGATATTATTGAATACTTAAGTACATGGGTTGCACCATAGGCTTTTAGCACTATGCAGAAGAAAAATATGGTAGTCAAAGTTGTACACTATAAACTCATTGTAGGACATTTATACATGATGGGCGTAGATAGAATTTTGAGAAGGTGTGTATTGGGACATGAACGACCCAGAATTTTAGTAGAAGCTCATGAAGGTATAGTTGGAGGAAACTATGCAAGAAAAGATACCATGCAGAATGTATTGCGCACAATATTATGGTGGCCAACACTCCATAAAGATGTCAGGGAATATTTCCAGCAATGTGATGTCTGTCAGAGGGTTAGCAAAACCAACAGAAGGGATGAGATGCCTCTAAGACCACAAGTGACTCTACAAGTATTTGAAAAATTGGCAATAGACTTTGTTGGACCTATTAATCCACCAACAAAAAGGTTAGGAGATAGATATATAATTACTGTGACTGAATACTTAACAAGATGGGAAAAAGCAGCATGAGTCAAGGATTGTAGCGTAGAGACAGCAACACGCTTCTTATTTGAGAAAGTGATCACCAGATTTGGATGTCCTAGGATTCTTATGAGTGAACCAGGAAATCATTTTATCAATAATCCCATCAGGGATATGACTGAGGATTTTGAAGTCTATCACCAGAAGAGTATACCATATCATCTTGTTGGCCCTCGACCAAGTTTTGAGGAAACCTTGGTCAGGTTTGGACCACTTTTGGACTTCGACATGCTGGTCGAAGATGGAGCACCCAAGCGGAGATGAGATCGTGGATCTCACTTATTTTGTGGTCTATGTGGACCCAGCAAGGGGTTCCTTAGGGTTTTTGTAATGGTTTATGGGATGTCGGACAATGGGTTTACCCATGATTAGGCCTTATTGTAAAAGTATAAATAAGTAAGAATGTAATGTAGAAATGGGTGAAGAGAATAGTGGAAAAAGAGGCTAAGTGCAAGTAGTTCTGAGTTGCTTTGTGCAATAGAATGCGTATGTAAGGCTATGTGCTCAATAGAGAAGTTGGCTATGTGCCTTGACTTAGTTTTGGGAAGGAGGATCTGGTACGCAGTGTGCATATCTCTTGTCTGGTGTGAAGATTGGCTCTGTGTCTTAGTGCACAGGAGCGGATGAATGTAAGAGATTGAAGAATAATAGAGAAGATGAAGCAGTTGGTGGACTTAGCCCCATGCTGGGTTGAACCATGTATATCTTGTGTCTTTGGTTTTCTTTGTTCTTTGTTGGTTATGTTATGAATTTGCTCAATGCTTTGCTTATTATGTATATTAGATAGATCTGTTGATGCTTAGTTCTTAGTTGTGTTAAGAATGAATGAATGTTAGATCTAACTCAGTGTTATGTGCTAAATGATCAAAGTGCTTAATCTCTAGCATTACTGCGCTGATATATCTTAGGGTTTGTTCTGCGAAGTTAATAAATATATTGAATTAATACATGCTACCTTATAAGTGTTGCTATAATACTCTGCAAAGTGTTATTATCACATATCTATGTCCCAGCTTGGTTACAGACGCCTGAGTCCTGTAACCCCCCCTGCTTCTACCTCGGGTGAGATTTCACCTGCTTCTCAAGTGTTTTTGAAAGGGTCGGTAGTTAGGGTTTTCTTGGTGCGCTATTAGAGTTGAACCCTAGGTCTGCCCCTGTGCCAACAAATGGTTCTATTGCCGGGACTGAAACTGTGATTGTTGGGAATTGAAGAGAATTTATGTGTGTAGATATGTCGTTGTAGTGTGCAATACTCTACTTGACTTGCGAAGCTCTGTGCTAAGAAAGAAACTCGATTTGAAGAAATGAGGTAAGATCTTAAAATAAGCAAAGCTATGTTCTTTGATAAGAGTAAGATAAGTGAATTTTTTGTTTTGAAAGCATGAATTTAGGTATGTTTAATATATTTTTTCCTAGTATGAAAGCTAGGGTGCAGTTGGAAGAAAGAGTTGATCTAAGTATAGCTAATAGAAATGAAGAAATATATGTTATTCCTATGCATAGAAAGAATTTTTGGACTAATAAGTGGATGCAGGAACCTAGAAAGAATTTTTACATATTGCAGGTCCAGCACTGTGATCCTAGTGCGCAGTACAGAAGCAGTTGGGGAACATATAAAAGAAAAAGAGGATTGACACTATGTTATAACTGCAGAAGACCGGGACATCTTACTAAGGAATGCCCTGGTACAGGTCCTATTTGTCTTTGTTTTAAAATTGTTGGTCATGAGGTTGAGGATTGTCCAAGGATGATTGCTAAAGTTGAAAGGATGAGCATGAGACAAGAAAAAGAAAGTCAAGAGACTAAGAGCATGTTAGAGAATCATAAATAGAAAGAATCAGATAAATCTCAGACTATGTTATCATAGTTGAAAGAAGCAATGAATAATCACGAAGATGTCAGTTTACTAGAGATATTGAAAGTAAAACAGTGCATAAGTACAAGAATAGAATACTTTGACATAGACTGTGTCTTGGATGAGGAAACACCGGTGAATATTATGACAGAAGATTCTTGGGAAATTTTGGGAAAGCCTATTGTGGTACCTTCATTGGGAAGGATAGGACTTGTTTAAGGGAAAGATGATAACCTTATGTGGAAGAGTTACTAATGTAACTATTATTATCCATCGAACATCGACTAAAGAGGAATTTGAAGTCATTAAGTTTGTTGAGAACAACGCCCCTTTCCCACTTCTATTAGGAAAGACTTGGATTGAGAAGGATCAAATCATAAGGAAAGTAGAGGAAGAAGCTACATAAAAGAAAAATCAAGAACTAAGGGATTTCATAGCTACAAAAATAGACCAACTAATAGAAGAACGGGAAGATAAGTTGAAGAAACAGAAGGCAAGAGAATTAGTTGTCGAGGTTGAAAGAAAGAAAGAAGGTTTGAAGGACCTATCTATGCAAGAAAGCAGAATACCCATCCTAGAATTAATAAGAGAAGGGGTATTAACTTCGAACCCTTTGAGAACACATCAGCAATGTGAAGTCACCACGCTAGGAGAAGATAAGAATAAGAATGGAAAGAGGATTCCAAAAACTGTTAGAGAGACTCGGATTAAAAGGAAGAAGGCAAGGACGATCAATAAAAATAAAGCCAAGTTAGAAAATCTACAGGAAGCTACAGAGAACATATGGAAGACTTCACAGACTGGAACCTCGCAGGAGGCAGGTTCGCGGGATTTGAACCTTGTCGGAACAGCAGGACTGCGCAGAATGGGACTTCATCCTAGCGAAACTATATGACCATTGGAGGTGCCCTGGCCGTTAGAACGACTCTTCGGAATGGTTAGGAAATGCATTTATGGGCAGATGGACCAATTTTGGGATGTTGAGACCATGCCATAACAGATAGATTCGCATTGATGGAAGCATTCCTGCCCATTGGAATAATCTGTTATGAGGCCCCACTTGTTTAACCCATTGGACGTTGCGTTAGGACAACATTTTACCACCCATGATTAACTGAGCCAACAGAGAATTGATTGTGTGTCAAGTTTTGTTATCAGAAACTAGACGTCATTGTCTATTTGTCTTCTTATCCATTCCCCTACCTCGACCTATCTGTTTAACAGTGAGAACGTAGGGAAAACCTACTAAACTAGAAAATTTTGTTTAGGAGATATTCAAGAAGTTGATGCTTGATAAACCATTATCTGAAGGATTACATGCGTCATTGACCAAGGGACTCTAGACTTCCCCTTCAACTGGATGACGTTATGGCCATGTCAACCCTGCGACTAAGCAACAAAGTAAGAATCACGGTGATCTGGCTAATGCGAAGCAGATCCCATCAATCTTACCAAACTATATCCCACCTTTGGTTGGTGTGCTTAACCGTGATAGAATCCCACGTGAATATGAGTACACCCTGATCACCGTGTACAACCCAAAAATAATACACGTAGTTGGGAGTCAGTTAGGACAAATCCCAATACTGAAGAATAGCGACTTTAATCTCGGCAACCGAAAGAACTGTGCTATGATCGCACCCCACAGATACCTGACAAAGAAAATTGGGAAGAAGCCTCGCCTATTCTCCCAGCCATGGATTAAGGAGCTTGCACAATCCACTATGCTAAATGTGATGAAGATTCCCCATTTTGGTCATCACCAGGAGGTTAATGCTTGCGTTAAACTCCTCTTGTCGTGCTACCATGGAGGATACCTCTATCTCGACTAGTGGATTACTGTGGATCTGGTGTTGATCCACTTGATTACTAGATTAAGAATGAAGGGACCTGACCCTCAATAGTTTTATCCAGGGAAGGCCTCGAACTACTCCCTAGCATAGCGCATCAAGGAGGCTTATGGAGAAATCAAAAATGGAAAGTGAGGCTACAAGTTAGCCTCTATCCAGGATGGCACAGTGAACCTCGCTTTCCAACTCATAGCTGGTAAGCTCGTAAGAAAGAACCACCCCACACAGGTCATCGGGTTCGTGGTGGACCTCGCAGGAAAATGTATGGAGGGCATGCAGATGAATTGGGTGAGTTACCTCATCAATGAACTCAAGAAGGATTGTCGCAAAGCTCAAGATCAGGGATACAAATTCCACTTTAACTAGATGATCATGTTGATTGCATTTGTCGCTTGGAAAATGCCTAAAGGAGCCACCTTTCTAGATATTGAACCATCGAAGTCATTTGCCACTAGGTTTTCTACCTTGTGGTACACTAACGACATGTCATAGGAAGTCAAACATTATGTTCCATGTGTACTATCAACAATTGAAGGTTTCCATTGAATCATTTCCACACATGACACCACGCACATTGCACCAGTATAGACCAATAGCCAAGTTTCACGTAGATTAGAATTTTATCTATGTCATTGTGCGCAGAGACGAGAGAAAGGAAGATTTACAGTCATATTACAAGCTGACAGATGAAGACATGGATAAAATCATGAAGGAGTGGCCAAAGGAGTTCCTTGTACCTATTGTTGATGCAGAACTCTCTGACACTAACATCATAGGATGCCCCCTAGTCACTTGGGTCGAGCATGTCGGACAGTCCAATGGGACAAAGAAGAAGAAGAAGAAAAAGGAGGAAGTCCAGAATATAGAGACTGATGAGGAGGACAACACCTCTAAAGAAAACTGATTTGACTCACTAGGAGGAGGAGATGAAGAAAATGGACAAGGAGGAGGGGATGAAGGAAAAAATCAAGGATAAGGAGAAGCTACATCACCTAAAGATCCCGCTACTGAAACAGTAACACCGCAGAAGAGGAAGGTTTCTCTGTAGAAACCTTCAGCAAGAAAGAAGATGTGCACTAGCAAGCCCCAGTTAGAGGCCATGCTCATGAAGGATGACATCAGCTTGGTCCGCAGAGCCATGGAGGATTCTTTCGAGCACATCTTGCAGAGATATGAAGCGAAGCAGGACGATCTGTATGAAAGGGTCGAGAAGGAACTGAAGGAAATACAGCAAGCTATTCAATTAATCCACGCAGTACCTATTGGGCCTTCTTCATCATAGGTTGCAGAATTGGGGGATGAACCAGCCCAATTAAGAAGAATTGTGGATGTGACAGAGGCTCAAGTTCAGAAAATCCAAGAAGAAAAGGAGAAGGATACAGAAGCCTTGAAACAAGAGAAAGAGGAAGTCTTAGAGAAATTACGAGTAGCATGGTACTGTGTAACTACCTATGAAAATGAGAAAGAAGAGTTTCGGGCGATGCTATAGGAGGACAAAGCAAAGCTACAAAGAGAAAATGAGAAGTTGCTCGCAAAATGAGCTACAGTCAAAGAAGCGGTGAATAAAGCATGTCTATCTATTCCAGGCTTAGCACAGGAGGAACCGGAGTCAGACGAGGTTCAAGTGGTGAAGCTCGCTAAGACCATCCAACAGCTTCAAGCGAGGATAACGAAGTTGGAGATCCAAGCAGTACCGAGCACCCTGCAAGAGGTGTGTGACCAGAGGGAGGAAGCCTCTAAGAACACAATAGTAAGGATAAGGGCCCTCACCTCAGAGTGAAAACATCTCAGTGATAGAAGTGCGTAGACACATGAACGCCTCACAGAAGATCTGGAGCTAAGGAAATTGGAAGCATAGTTACAAGAGGCATAACAGTAGGCCTTCTCCATGCAAGTGCAGATGAATTTGCTCACCATAGTTGAAAGAATGAAGAGGTCCCAGGAATAGTGTGCGATACAGCAATAGATTACTTCCATCTAGGGTAGGGTAATGGAAGTCGTGCAGAAACTACAACCTCTACAAGATGAAGCATGTAAGGTGTTTGAAGAAATTGAAGGACAAGGCTCGCAATTGGACCAAGTGATTACGATAGAAGAATAACGCCTGGAAGGGCCTGTTACAAAGAAAATGATCCAAGAGCTCACTGAGTAGGTTCTTAACATGGACACTGACATCCTTTTAGATCTAATCAATATAATATATGAAGGAGAATAAGAAAGATATGTACCTTATTAACGACGTTTGTCCTTGCAAAGTCCTGGCTGAGCTTCAATCCTAAGCTCCCTGATAGGTCATGTAGAACAAACAAAGATACAATGGACTTCCTACTCTACTAATATTATCTCAAATATATATCCATCTACTACAGACAAACTCATGTAGAACAAGCATAATTTTGAAAGAAACAAGCCAAGCATTGATATATTGATAAGAACAAGTAAAAGTACTTACAATCCTTTGATGAAGGTGCAGTAGCTTCTTCCAGTTCTCCTTGTCCAACCCCTTTGCTCAAGTAATCTACAATGATTTCTTTGATGACATCTATTCTGTTAATACCACTTACAGAATCATAAGTTTGGTATCAATCTCTAGTTTCCACCTCCCTTTCACCATGAGGAGACCTCCTTATATAACCTTGGAGAGGCCCAACCACTTGAGAGATATTTGGGATAAGTTGAGGATTCTTCTCCTTCAGTTGAGGATCTTCCCTAATGTCATGCCTTGACCTTATATTCGAATCCAACCACCTTCAGAAATTGAGGGGATTCTTCCCTGATTTGGCTCAACAAACCAAAAACTCGCTCAGAAAGGGTAGCGCTCCCCCAAAAGGGTGCATAGAGCGCTCAAACACTCCCCCAAAGAGGCCCAGGGAGCACTATCACTCCCTGACCATGGGTACGGGAGTGATCCTCTCCAAAATCCATATTTGAGTGGTTTTTTTAATGGCAAAAGGCTTGTACTTCTTGTCAATTGATTTCTCTTCTTCAAAACTAGTCTTTGAGGTGTCTTAAGTGTCCCTATGATGTTGTTAGAGGTATGACATGGGCAAGGTGGCAGTATGATGTTTGTGACACTTGCTACACTTGTGGTCAATATGCAACACTTGTGGCTTGTGGACAATATGTGACACTTACAACACTTGTAATGATGACACTTGCGACACTATTGAAGTGAGTAATTTTGATGTGTAACAGATTGCTCCCCAAAGTGCAAAGTCAGAAGACAATGATTACTAAAGTACTTTGTAGACTTTTTCAATCAAGGGTATGGATGCAGAGAGACTGGAAAAAGATGCACACAACCATCAAACAAATATTATGACATGTTTCAAACCCAAGGCAGGCATACCTATGCTTGAGTGATAATAACTTTTTAGGTATGGCCGCCATAAAATACACTACGGATCCATATTTATATTGAAAAAATGGTATAGTCACTGAAGATACAATGTGGATCTATACTCCTATGACCTGAACTAATCGTATCCATGAAGAATACACAGTGGATCTACGAGATGGCAAGACATAGCCATGACCAATACAAAGTGGATCTATGTAACAGTATATGTGTCATAGTTCAAAAAAACTCCTTCGCAACCTGGGAAAAGTACATATATAAATGATGACTCAACCCAGGGTCTTCTTACCAATCCTGATGTAGTATGAATCTAACCATGTGAATAGATGTCCTGATATTGAACATGGTAGAAACCTCTTGATTACCGGTCAATGATGTAAACCATTAACAAGCGCGAGGGAAATCACCATTGATGTCAATGATTCCTAAGGTACTCTAGTACATTCCAACGAATGTGAATATATGAGTTGAAGTTGAACATCCGTAGAATCATCCGATCAGAGGTCAATGATGTAAACCCACTGTCGGACATGAGGAGGCTTGCCATTGAGGCATGCAGGTCCCAAGGTACTAACTGGTTTCTAAGTCTAGTTATCGAATAATGTGTTGAAGTCAACAGGAATAGACTCGTCGAAGGAGGGCCTTGATGTATCCCCCATCAATGACACAAAACTGACAAAGAGATGTAATTGGTAGATCAAATGAACATGGACTGACATGGGTATTGAAACAAGATATTTGTGATGGATCACTCTTGAGGTAGATACTTCCCTTGAACACTGAGGCACATCAGCAAAAATGTGACATGGACCAAAACTTGATAATGCAGTGGATGTTGTGACTTTCGTCAGGTGACCCAAAGAAGTAAAAGAAACTCAGAGGATTGGCTCAGTGCATAGGTTCAGTGAATTAAAATGTGTGCAAAGACAAAGTGTCATGTTCAAGGGCGACTATAAGAGCTACTGGTAGTGTTCTCAAAAACTGCTTCGCTTGCTTCTTTCAATTTTTCCCCCATCCAGATAGACGAGTACCTCTTTTTAATTTATTGAGATCAAGGAGGGTAACACATGCTCGATATGACTCACCTTCGGTAAGTCCCTCTTCCTTTGTTTAATGAACTGGAAGAAGTAAGGGTTCGGTCCCATATGGGCCCTTCAATGTATGATTGTTTAACGAGTCCAGAGAAGGTAAACTCGGTGATTTTTCATATTTAGAGAGTCTGAAAAGAACTTAAAGACAACTCCAATGTTGTCCTTTTTTGTAATGTTAGTCTCATGAGGCTGAAAAACAGATAAATTATCACTCGAAAGACGCCCTTTCAAACCTTTTTAACGAGTGGGAAAGGAAGCAAGATCACTCGGAAATCTTTTCATGTTTAGAGAGTCTGAAAAGAGCTTAAAGACGACTCCAAGGGGTTCCTTTTTCGTATATCCATGCGAGTCTGAAAAAGTGATAAAAGTCTACTCGATTACATTCTCATGTTTTTTCGAGAACGAGAAAGAACAAAGACTAAGCTCGGTATGCCCCCGGCTTGAAAGCTAGTGGCTTAACTCCAGAATGATCATCAAAGGATGGAGACATGCCCTCCAAGATTCAATTCATTCACTGACTTTGAGGATGTCACCAATTTCTCTACTAGATGGATAAAAAGGATAAGAGTGGATGAAAAGAAGGTTCAAGAGAGGTGACTGCTTCATTTTTTAACAAGATTGACACATGAAAAGAACTATGCTTAGGGATTCGGGTTCAATCCCCAGATTTTGTTTTCATTTTTTAACAAGCTTGCTACAGAGAGGAAAACTATGCTCAAAGCTTCTGTTTCATTTTTTAACGATCTTGCTACAAAGAAGAGAAGCTATGCTTGTGACCTCCATTTCATTTTTTAACGAGCTTGCTACATAGAGGAGAAACTATTCTCATGAACTCTCCTTGATCATGGCTTCCAAGAGAATAATGGTCTGGAAGGACACCATGTCAAGGGACAAAACTCAACCATGGCTTCCAAGAGATCTTCACTGGATGGAAGAAAATAATTTTGGAAGGAACACATGTCGAGGGTCTCATCAGGGGTAAGGAGATTAGGCTCCAATATCCCTACTGAAGAGATCACCATGTCAACTATCGGATCCAAATCATTGGAAGTTGAAGTCATGGGATACAACGGAAAATCAACATCAAGAGGGAAGATAGAGTGTAGATCTTCTCGAATTTCTTCTCGCGAAGGGGAAGAAAATAAGATCGATGATGGTTATCATCCTGAGGTATCTCGTTAATGCTCATCATTTCCCTAATAGATTCATCAGAAGAAAAAATTGGGGAAATGTAGTTGATCGCAGATGATAAGGAATTTAACTGTGATGGCATCGAGTAACTGTCGAGTGCCAATATATGTTGATCATCCGAAGATGGAGAAGCAAATTAGACAACAACGTATGATGTTTCAGTTGGACTAAGTGGCATGGTGTCACCTAGCGCATCGAATTCCAAGGGACTAGGTACAATCCAAGGGTCAGATGATTCCAAATATTGATAAGTTGTGGTTGAAAGCATATCGACAGTGGCAATATGATGTGTAGTCAGTGGAAGTGGTGTAGGGAAGGTACCCATAAGGCTAGAATATTTCATCAATCCAACACCAACACTTTCATACGTGATCTTGTGATCTCCCAAGAATGGAATATTGTTGGTAGCGGGAGCGCGAGCATCAGGTGTACAGAAATCTAACTAATCAATAGTGAAAATTTTTCCCTGATGAGGGAATTGTACACATCGAAATACCGACGAGGCAATGACAGTCATAGCATAAAACCAACTTCTTCCAAGTAATAAGTTGTAATTGAGGGGAGCATCGACCACCTCGACATCAACAATGATGGTTTTGCCGCCCAACTGGATGGGCAGGGACTGTAAAATCCCACGGGGATGAAAACCTCGCCCATCAAATGCACGTAACATCATTGGGGATTTGTTAAGTGTGGGTGATTTTAAACTTTTCCAACATGCTGAAGACATGACACAAGTTGAGGCTCCCTCATCTAGAATAGTTCGGTGGATTTGTTGATTGTGAACAACAACATCAACTTGGAAAGCAAGTTGGTGGGAGAGTCGAGATGTATAATTGTCTAGGTTAAACATGATATGGTTGGACGACTCGAGATCAACAGTGCCAATAGTAGCCAAGAGCATTCTATGTTAACTAGGGCAGTGTTGTAGAACTTCTAACACAGATATAGCACACGGTGCTTGAGCCAAATCTTCAACAATGTTGTAGTTCTGGGTGGCACGTGAACTAGGATTAAAGGTAGATTTATGAATAGGTCTCTTTGGAGGGCGTAATATAGAGTCGAACGTCGGTTTCTCAATATGAAGTGGTCCAGACAAAGGATTAACTGATGGAGGACTAACAGAGGACGGTGATGGATCCAGTAAAGTATCAGTACCGTTGGTGATTTTTCCTTTGTCAGGTTTAGTCAGTGTGTCGTATGTCTTAGAGAGAGTGGTCAAATTAATCCCATTAAACATATAAATGTGTGCACTTGTCAAGGCCTCATCATGAGGATGGCTAGAACTGCCCCCAGGAGAGGGGGTTTGAGAAACCATGGATTGCTGCTGTGGAAAAGTTTGAGTAAGCACAACGGTTGTGAATTTCCCTGGAAAATTTTGGCCACTTCATTGCGATGTGGATAGTCTCAAGTGTAGTGGTCATCACCACAAATGATACACGGGAATTTCAATTTCTGTTGTGGTTGATTTTTGGTAGCAAGTGTTTGAGATTGATTTTTTGGTTGTTCATTGTTATTAGTATTTTTTGATTTATTTTTTGCTTTTTTTTTACCTCCGGACTGTTGTGAAGGGGTAGATTGAACTACATTCACCTCAAAAATATGAGTTTGGGGGGAGGTAGAGGAGAGTGTGGTCGACTGGGAAGTAGATTGAGTTTTTATGGAAGCGATAACACTGTCTGCATGAGATGCGTATGACGGCTTTGATGGATTGGCATTGGCTCGAGCTGCATTCGGAATCAACTCATACAAAGTACTAGATTGTGAATAAAACAAATCTAAGTACTTATCCCGAGCAATGGTTTCTTCCTCGATGACCGCGCCACCCATAGCGACATCACGAGCAATCGGGGGTAAAAGTGATTTAGTAAACCACTCCGCCAATAATATGTCAGGAATAATTACTTTGATCATCTTTCGTCATCGTCTCCACTTGTGAATATGGTCAGAGATATGCATGGAGTCAGTTTGACGAAGGGATTTCAAAAGTTAAGTACCCGTCTCGTAGCGAATAGGTAGTTGAAAGTGTGTGAGGAAAGACATGGCAAGGGAGTTGAAATCATGAAAAGAAGCACGTGGTAGTTCAATATACCACTTTGTTGCAGAGCCCGTAAGTGTTCGCTGGAAAAGATGCAAATGTATAGAATCATCCATGAGGGAGTTTGATGAACACCACAAATGGAAAGTCATCACATGGTTATTTGGATATTCTCCAGATTTTCTGTCAAATTTTGGAATATCAGAAGGAAGTTTAGATGGAATAACTGGCCAAACAAGGGAATGAAAAATAGGATCATTGGTTAACAGAGATAAGTTTGGGAGATCCAGAGTCGCAAGGAAAGGTAATTGTCAGTTAATTTGCGGATGATACTGGTGTGGCATAGGAACACCAGTAGGACCATAAACTGTGTTAGGTGGATAATTGTAACCAGTAGGTCCTCCTACATACGGTTGTTGCTGACCAGGATAAGCAGGATTCAATGATGGCTAAGAAACATTTGCATAACCCGGTGGGTTTTGAGCATTATAAGCCGAGTGATTTGCTTTCCCATAAGGAGGATAGATATGTTTCCCTTGAGGAGAGTAAGAATTAGATCCCAGAGGCAGATACACATTAAGGGGAGGATAAACATTAGACCCTTGGGGAGGATAAGTATGTTGTCCTTGAGGACTCCAGGTGGTGTTTGGGATGCACAGATAAGGTTGTCCATAAGATGGTCTAGAAGGAACAAGATTTAATACTCCTCTTTATGGGTTATGATATGAGTTCCCCCCAACATGGGGTTGGGTAAATGTGCCTCCCAAAGATACTCCCCAGGATTGTGAAGGGTTTCCAAAAAACGAAGGTTTCCCCCCTGCTAGCAGTGAATTAATGACTGGGGTATGGCTGGAAAATGGAGGTTTCCCTATAGGAAGAAAATGAAAAAGAGGTTGTACCCCAAGAGGGGTAGGCCTGCCATAGAATGGTGGTCCTCCAGGAGGCATAGGTCCACTAGATGATGGTTTCCCTCCAGACGATTTTATTTGGCTAGCAAGGGTCTGCATTCTCTAGTGCAAAGATGTCCCAGCAAGATCGTGCGGAACATGTGGATCTGTAGAGTGAAAGTTTGTAGAAGTGAGGGTAGGGATCGAAGTTCCTTGGGAATGAGTAGAGGTGATGAGTCCATCATTAGGATGGACTTGTGTTGACGTAATAGTAGGGTTAATGACCTCATCGATGGGGTGATTCATAGTTTGATCAGATGGTCCCATTTCACCAAGAGGGTCATGAGGATTAAAGGGTTGTCGAATGGATTCAAAATGATCATAGAGATCGCGTCCTAATGAAGTCCTCCATACAAAACGAGTAGGTGTGGGATTCGTATCTACTGCAGTGGTAGGATGAATAGGAGTCCTATACTCATCACCAAATATTAGTTCTATGGATCCCATATATGTTTTGATAAAAGCTCTCTTAGGTAACTGTGGGACCTCTTCGTCTATGACGTTCCCAAGGGAGTCTAAATGAAGAAAAAGTGGTTCGAGAGAGGTTTTCATAACATATGAAGTGCGAGGAGTGGGATTCTCAATTATAACCAAAGCACCTTCTTGATTGTCTAACGGAGGAGTAACAGCACCCCAGTGTCAGATTAATTTTCTACCTCTCCACGGTAGTTGTCTTCTGGAGGGTTAGGAGGTAAGGGTTGGTAGCCTTCCAGAGGCAGCCCTTTCATCCTACACGATCGGCAAAGACCTTTATCGTCTATAGGCTCAATTTTGGATAATAACAGTACATGCTGAAAATCTAGGGCCAACTAACGAAAAGAAACAGCATACGCTAATAAAATCTAGGAATCAAAACCAAGCAAACAAAACTTCTCTCGATGATCGTACTAGTTAGTGATGAAATCCAACATCGCATGATCAAGTCAAGAAGTGGCTAGGACATGGTGGAATAGTTACAATGGCGACCTACTTAATGGACTTTCACCTTGGTGCAAGCTTCCATGCAGTAATTGTGGATTTATCCTCCAAGGAGACCGAGTGAGTTTGACCAATGTCTGTTCCAGGTACAGCGAGACTTCCCTTCACCGTCACCTTATGTAAGTACCTAAAGATTATGGCAACTAAAGACACCAACTCACAGTCAACCCCTGGGTGGGTACAGTCGACAGTCTAATCCGAACGTATGGGTAGGATAACAAGTCTAAAATCAACTCGGGAGGCTCCCACACTTAATAATGGGTATACCCTCAAGTGACCCCCAATATATGATCCGACCACTACAAACAATCGAACCACGGAGGGATAATCTCTGTAATTATCCAGAATGCGACCTCGTGTGTAACCCCCATGTGAGAGGGGGATCCCAGAAATCCTATATGACAATTGGATTTTCTCTCCCTATCGCAAGATGCTAATGTTTGTTTTGAAAAAAATTGGAGAGTTGTACTCATAGCCTAATCCAAAGTGCTAATCCTAGTCTAATGTTGGCGGAAGATCCTAAAACAAAATTTTCTAGATAATTTTTTAATTAGCGTTCATTTTGCAGTTGTTCTTTACTCAAAGGGTGTATGACAATGAAACTGATGGTATTATGACTCAAATCCCAAAAAAATGCATAAGAAATGATAAGCAGTCCTTTATTTCGATGAATGCATATTTAAGGGAAGGAGAAAAGTTGTTTTCACTATCAAACACTAAGATGCAATGTCCTCAATCAATTTGTTTCTAAATCAAATCCAATGAAATGCTAAAAAAATTTAGAAATGCCTTCCAATATCTGAACCAATCACTAAAATATGTCCTTTTGATTATATGTGAATGATGATCAGATGTAAAACTTCTAATGTCAATCAGACTTCTAGATTAAACAATCAGAAGCAAACCTCACACAAACAAAAATACACTCTCATCGTGAATAAACAAGAAAGAACAAGATAACCAAATTTGCAAACAAGAACCAAAAACCTCAAACAAAAGAGAAATGTTGGAAAACTGGCCTCAAAGATCAAAAGGAAAAGTTCACAGACCTTTGGATTTCCTCACAGAAGCTTCCACTCAGTCAGATAAATGAGGAGAAAATAGCAAGTTAACTCTAGGTCAGCAAAGACAAAGAGTGAATTCAAGGCAAGGAAATAAAATGTCAAATTCCCAAACAAAAGAGGATCAATTATTAGAAAACATGGTGTTGAAGGCCACTACCAAGATGAACTGAGAGTATGAGACTCTGAGCAAGTGCAAAAAACAAAAACTGAACCCAAAAATTGAAAACCTAGAGGATTTTTCACAGAAAAGGGGGTAGCGCTCTAGTGTAAGGGAAACCAGAGCATTCCAGCACTCTGTATAAGACCACCAGGGAGTGTTAACGCTCTGATAGCAAGAGAAGGGGAGCACTCTGCTTCAAAAGTTCAGAAAAATGCCCAAAAACTCAAAAAATCAATCCATCTCAACAAATCAGGGTGATCATGATGAAAAAAAGAGGCAATCAAACAAATCTAAGAATCAAAGACAGCGTGGAGAAGGTCAAATGAGTGGGAAAAGGGAAAAAACAAGATCTGGGAATGGAAACAAAAATCATACCTCCTCCCCAGTGGAGTCGCCAATTTCGTTACTGGTGAATCCTCTTGCGGACAAGCAGATTCCCTCTTGGTCTCTAGACTCCTAAGGCCAAGACAGAAAGGTGCTTAACATGGACACTGACATCCTTTTAGATCTAATCAAGCTAATATATGAAGGAGAAGAAGAAAGATTTGTACCTTATTAATGGCGTTTGTCCTTGCAAAGTCCTGGCTGAGCTTCAATCCTGAGCTCCCTGATAAGTCCTATAGAAAAAACAAAGATACAATGGACTTCCTACTCTACTGAGATTAGCTCAAATATAGATCAATCTACTGCAAAAAAACTCATGTAGAACAAGCATAAGTTTAAAATTAACAGGACAAGCATTGATATATTGATAAGAACAAGTAAAAGTACTTACAATCATTTGATGAAGGTGCAGCAGCTTCTTCCAGTCCTCTTTGTCCAACCCCTTTGTTCAAGTAATCTACACTGATTGCTTTCATGACATATCTTCTATTAATACCACTTACAAAATCATAAGTTTGGTATCAATCTCTAGTTTCCACCTCCCTTTCACCATGAGGAGGCCTCCTTATATAACCTTGGAGAGGCCCAACCACTTGAGAGATATTTGGGATAAGTTGAGGATTCTTCTCCTTCAGTTGAGGATCTTCCCTAAGATCATGCCTTGACCTTCTATTCAAATCCAACCACCTTCAGAAATTGAGGGGATTCTTCCCTGATTTGGCTCAACAAACCAAAAACTCGCTCAGAAAGGGTAGCGCTCCCCCAAAAGGGTGCACAAAGCACTCAAACACTCCCCCAAAGAGGTCTAGGGAGTGCTAGAACTCCCTGACAGTGGATAGGGGATCGCCCCTCTCCAAAATCCATATTTGAGTGGTTTTTTTAATGGCAAAAGGCTTGTACTTCTTGTCAATTGATTTCTCTTCTTCAAAACTAGTCTTTGAGGTGTCTTAAGTGTCCCTATGATGTCGTTAGAGGCACAACATAGGCACGGTGGCAGTATGATGTTTGTGACACTTGCGACACTTGTGTTCAAGATGCGACACTTGCAGACAAGATGAGACACTTACAACACTTGTAATGACAACACTTGTGACACTATTGAAGTGAGTAATTTTGATGTGTAACAATAGTCGACCTACTAACCCTTAAAAGTTATAGCATAGTAGGAAAGGCATGTATATAGTGTACTATAGCAGAGATTAGGATAGAAAAAATGATAAAAAGAAATGAAAAGGGGAAAAATAAGAAAAAGGGAATACAAAAACAGGAAAAGAAGAAAAACACAAAAAGAGGCAAAAGTTGACTGAACCGCAGGAAAGTGCAAAAAAAGTTGTGCATGGCAATTACTGTGACAAACATCAGAAGACAACACGCAGGGAAAATTACACTCAGTGAAAATGCACGCAAAAAGTGAAAAACAACTATGATTAGGTCTATAAAGTGCGAAAAGCATGTGTTAGTTCAACACTTAGCGATTTTTTAGCACAAAGAGAGATACAAAGTGTGTTCCCTAGCTAGAGCTTTACGAAGAAGTAAGCAAGTGTGAGAATTAGAGAAAATATGATCCCACCAAAGTTTGGCACTCCAGGCCAATATGTGCAGGTTACCTGATAGGGCCAAAGGTGCAAGGAAAGAATGAGACAACCCGAGAACATGGTCGAGCTGGAAGATGTCACCACTTCATACACATGATCAATCAGCCTGACACAGGTTGAAGAGGAAACATTCACAACACTACAACAGAAAGTAGGGAAAAGTTCTAGGGCCCGCAATAGTATCATGAACCCTCACCCTGAAATGCCCACAAAACCTGATGAAATGATGGGTCAGTGATAAAGCCACGAAGGAGAAGAGATTTTGGTCGAGGATATCACTGATTAACTGGACTCCAAGAGGGAAGAAGAGGATGTAGAAAAAGCAGAGACAAGCCCATCTATTGTTGGGAAGAAAATAAAGGCGCATGATGCCACAGACATCACACTCCCATATCTCCTAGACGCAATGGTCATTATGGACGATATGCTAGGAAAGGTACCAAAACTTAGGTACTCATACCATGATCTACATGATGCGTCCAAATTTCAAGATTTGGCCGAAGAGACTTACTTAGAGAACACATTGGAAATTGGACCCCTAGGCAAACCGATAATGGATCCCACGCAGTGGATAACGGAGTTGTACAACTCTGGCATAATGAACCTATTAGATATATGTCACTTCGGGCGGAGTAAAAACGTCGGGCTCTACGTCAAATAGCTAGTCTCCCACATACACGGAGGCATCCTTTGGATGGATAGGCTAGTATAGTTGGATGTGGAATTGATTTCCAAGATCACAAGACTAGCTACAGTGGGTGCACAACCAAAGGAGTACTTGGATAATAAGGCATGCAAGAGAGAAATTGTCAAGTTGGTCAAAGAACAGTTTGGCACCAGTCGAGGAAACAAGGGCATTGTGCTCAAGGATATTAAAGACAATGCAATGAGGTTTTCTAGCAAGCTTATGGATTGCAAACTACTGAGGAAAAGAAAAAAATAATAATCTCTAGCATGAGTTATAGCAGTAGCCACGCAGTGCACGAAAGGAGTGATGTTTAGTTGGGCACCATACCTACTGAACCAATTTTTGGTGGATTGCAGAGATGCGCAACATAATGGAACCAAGTTCTATTACTCCTAGCTCATCATTCTTATAGATTTGGCAGGATGGTAGGAGCCAAAGTTTTCAGCTTTCCTAGATAGGAAAGGAAAATGCTATGTGGCCCAGTATGACTCCCTCTGGCAAGCCAAGGACAATAAAAATCAACAAGCCAATAACACAGTTTTTGCAATGTTGTTGGAAGAAATCCAACAATGCACAACCAATGTGTGGCACATACATGTGGAGGTAATATAAGAAACAAAAGGGATAGCCAGGTTCAAGGCATCCAGGAACCACATGTGGGTCCAGGACATAAGGGATCCAAAGAAGGCATGGCTAAAAATGCAATATTATGTCACCAAAGAGGAATTTGACTAGATAATTACAGACTGTCCTGCACAATGGAAGCTACTAGTAACAAAACCAGCAACAAGGCTAGTCGCGACACAATCCTCCAAGCCCAATGACAAGGCTGAAGCAAGTTCCTCGACAAAAGAAAATAGACCAACCAATAAGACTATAAAGGTTGTAGTGCGGAAACAGTTATCTGAAAGCAGCACAGTATCGAAAAGACCAAGGAGGACAACAATAGCTACAAGGAAAGACAACCAGCAATAGATCATAAAGGGGGATACATCATAGTCTAGTGAAGAGAGGGTCCAAGTTACAACAAGTGGGATGTATCCCTCACAAAAAACAAGGAAGCCAGCGCATGTAGAAGAGGTGCACAAAAAGAGGAAGTGTGTCATGGAAGACCCAGTCATCACCCTGACAGAGGATGATGTTGAATTTGTCATGGATAAGGTCTAAGACAGGGGGGAAGATATGGTATGTATTACAGTGGCACAAAGAGAAGAGATCATGGCCAATCTCATAGAAATCCATGAAACTTTACAACGAATACGGAGTTAAGTAGGACCATGGGCCACAACGCAACAATAGGAAAAGACACAGTGACCCCCTACGAAAAAATAAGGAGAGGAGACAGTATGATTTGTAGTACAAGGAAGGGAGACATTCACAATCACTCACCAAATGATCATAATGGATCGTGAGATTGCGCAAAAACCCATAGGGGAAGTGGAGCAGTTTGAATTCATCATGGCATAGATACCCACCAAGGCATTATACATACTCCAAGCCAGCATAATGCAAGAAGTGAAATCTAGAGCTCGCACAGATGCGCCTAACTTGGAGGTGGGTAGAGGAATCACCGAAATGTTACAAGTCACATGAAACCAACTGACCTCGAAGAAAGAAGAGGAGAAATATGTGCAGATAAGCTATAACAGGGACTAACAGCGGTATATGATCACATCCCAAATAGCGCACAAGCACGAGAGAGGAGTGCAGAGGAGAAGATCAAAATGATTTCACAAACAATTGATGGATATAAGCAAGAAATCAAGGAGCTCAAACAAAATCTTAATCCTTTGACTCCTCTAGAGGTTCGAGAACAGAGAGAACAACAATCTACACTCCAGATAGTGAAGATAGTGAAAGAAGCAAGGCAAGTAGAAGAGGTGTTCGACAGAACCACGCAGATTTGAACCATCTTAGAGGAATATGAAATGGTCTAATAGTGGGACCAACAAGAGGATAAAATCAACGCTTCCATACAGGAGCTAAAGAAATGACAGAAAAAAATGAGTATCATGGAGTGCTTGAAGGGCACTCAAGAAATGAAGAATCTACAGATAGAGTTGAAAACAACGCAAACAAATAAGCAAGAAAGACAAGACCAATTGTAACCCCTCCAAGAACAAGCAACATAGATGATTGCACAACTCGAGGAAGAGAAGACAAGTATGGAACAAGAACAGTCGAAGGGAGAAACATTAATATAGGAGGAGATAACAACGTAGATAGTCGAGGCACTAACATGAGAAGTTGCGCAAATAAGGGAAAAAGGAAAAGAACTAGTAGAGAAGTTCCATAGTTTTGGCAAGGATGTACATGGAGCGCGCACCACCTGAGTGGCTCAGGATGAGCCACATGTTAGTGTTGGGGGCCTGTTGGGCACAGGCCTTTTTTGAGAAGGAATTTTAGTTTGGGCACAGGCCTATTTTGGGGAGAAGAATATGTTTTTGGGAAAGAACTAAACTTAGAAACAAATGACCTAATTTTGGAGAAACATGTGGCAAGAAAGAAGCATGTAGAAAAATAAAGAAAAGCAACATGCAGTAGGAAAAGCAACTTGGCGCGTAGGTAGGGAAGCCTAACCATGATAGGGTTAGGGTTTTTGGAAAAGATTGTAATGGCTATAATCCATAGAGTAGTATAAATAAAGACCTGGGAGGTCTAGAGAGGTGGTGATAGAGGATGATTTATGTTGTCAAGTATAATAAGTCTTGTAGAATAGTCGAGTTAGGTAGTCTTTGAGAATTAGGTCATAGGTTGAGGAGCCAGGTGTGATCTAGTATACCTCACAGAGGGTTCTTTCCCTCATCTTGATTGTAATACTAAATATGTAATGTGTGAAGAGCGAGATTTTGCAGCAGGATAAATAAAAGAGAATAGAGCCAGATCTTTGTGGACGTAGCCCCAGGAGGCAGTGAACCACGGTAAACTTGCGTGTTATGTGTGATTGTTAATGAATGGCTACTTTCTATTGATTATTAGCTTGTTAATGAATGGTTAAACTAGAAACATCAGCATGCAACAGAGGTTTAAAGATGAATAAATCAGGGGAGTACTTGAATAAATAACAAGGATAATGCATAAATAAGAAAGAACACAATCCTAGATCCCCACTCATTCCTAGACTACAAGCGCTTGAGCACTGCAGTCACCCATAAAAGTTAGCTTGGGTGAGACTATGTTGCGCACCCTATGCACAGTGTTGCCTTCTATTTTACCAGGAGGGCCGATATTTTAGAGTGTTTTGTTAGAAACCTATTGAGATCTGAACCTTGTTCAGCCCAGGAAGAAGTGAAAGAGAGAAAAACCAACCGAGGCATAACTTTCACATACAAACTCTAATTGAGGTGACTCTTGCATCGTTAGAAAGGTCTCATTGTGTAGAATATAGGCGGTGGATTCATAGTAAGGTTTGGACCATAAAATAAGTGTCATTTGATTCCTCAAAATGGATTTGGAATGTTTTAGATGACTTTTTGGACCCAAATTTTTAAATTTGGACCAGTCGCTAAAATGGCTCTACATGTTGATTCCTCCATTTTCCACCCATAAAGCATCGAGATATATGACAAATAATATAATGATCCAATTCGTATCACCACGTATCCATAATTAAATTCATTTTCCTATGTTAAAATGTGGCATTACAACTTTAGCTCCCTAGTGTTTGTATTTGCAAAAAATGAACTATGAGGTGTGCAGGTGCTTTGGCATCACCTAGTTACTTGTTTGAATTTGAAAACTTTGGAAACAAATCAAAGAAAATATTTACATATTTGGGGTACTTAATTTTTACTTCAATTTAACCACTATGTGTTGTTTGAAAAGGAGATGTAGAAGCCTTATAAACCTCATTCTGATTCACCAAGATCACTTGAGAGAGTGCGATGTAAATAGCATACTTTGAGTTAGATAAGAAAGTTCCTAGTCCCGAAAAGTAAAGCGATTGATGGAAAAAATCTAACTAAGAGTTTGTATGCTTAAATAGCCATCCATGTGGCAAGACAAAAGAAATTTTTAGTTCTTGTATCCTCCCTATTAATCTAGATTAGCTAATTTATCATGCAATAATGGACTCAAAGCAATATTCTTCAATTTTACAAAGTGTAAGAAAATAAACTCTAAACCCATATTCGCAAGTTGAGGTGAAAACCACTCTCGACCTAGGAGGGAAGAGAGTCTGCACATGTCACTATGGTGGCAGTTGTGCTTATGTGTGTAGACCATGCAAAGACAAAACATATTGACAAGTGAGATTTGTACACCTCTGCACAACTATTCTTTTGAAAGCCACGCGGAGTCTATCACCGCAGACGTAAAAAAATTCCAAAAGAATCCTAAAGCAATGAGGGTTCAAATACTTGGGTTGGACACTTAGGTAGGCCGGTTTGATGACCTACAAAAATACAAAAGTGATATAAGGGACTCTTGTAGCCTACAAGGGAATAAATAAGAGTTAAAACACCAGTGGAGTCATCAATCTATTTTTCCTATTTTGCCACTTCGGTGCGAAAAAAGGGAAATTTAGTGTTATCCTAGGCTTAACTAGCACCACAGAGAATTGTTAGTGTTAGTGGAACACCATAAAACAAGTAATATAACCAAACAAAGAAATAAAATCATGACATGTAAGAACAAAAATAAAACAAGGTGAGTTATGTTATACCAATGGAAAAGCTTTGAGTGCAACACTACAAAGTAGTTGGTGAGCAAATAAGCTCCCTTCTTCCTCCTTGGGATGGGTTCTCTCTCTCTCTCTCTCTCTCTCTCTCTCTCTCTCTCAAAATAAAATGCAATGCAATGGTGTGAATATGTGTACAAAGATCTCAATGGGTGAAAGCAACAACGACTATGAAGGTATGGATGAGTTTAGGAGAAATAAGGATTCTCTAGACTCATACAACTACCATAACATTACTTTGGTTTTCTTCTCTTTGTGCATGATAATGGCCTCTTTTTATAGGCCTTCAACAAGTTTTATAAAAAATAATTTCAATGGGAAAGGGGAGGCCACTTGGGTGTGGTATTCCATGCTTGAGTAGACATGAATCCACTTGTTCTACCATCTTTCAATGCTCATGGGCTCGAGGACTCTTGGTCCTTCAACTAGGAATTATGTTTGATGGGAGTTTTGGTCATTAATGCATTGAAAGTTGGTGAAATTTCACTTTTGGATAATCCATGCGACTTTTGAAGGAGTAGTCACATGGTCATGCATAGATCACATGAAATCTAGTTTGTTGAGTCCCACAAAGGAACAAAAAATCCACTTTGTATAGTTTTTTGTCATGCTAAAGATGGTGTATTAATGGCATGAACATGCACCTTGGTGTATTGAACTGATGACCCTTCCAATGATCACGTGTATAGCTCTGTGAATGATTTTTAAGTGATAACAATAAGTCAACATGAAATCATAAGGAAAACATAGTTAATCAATATGCTCAATTATCACCATGGTAACTTAAAGACATTGTCAAGGTAAGATAAATTGAGAAAACACTTTGAAGATGAAGATTAACATGAAACATTTTTAAAAATTGGGTAGTCACCGACTTGAGGTGGTTGAGGCCTCAACACTAGGTAGCAAGCATTCTCACCTTGCAACCAATCAACCATAAACTATTTCTTTCCCTAAGAGAGATACACTAAGGGTGTTTGTAATTATGTTCTTTATTAATGTGAAGAAATTGATTTTTTACTTCCAAAACTACCCTTCCTACTTAAGAGTATACAACATATATTTGAGAAATTGAAATGGGTGAGTCTATACCTCTATCATTGTGACCTCTTCTATGGGTAATATGTTACATGCAAGAAACTTGTGTATAACTATAATTTCATTGTACACCTAGCCCTTCCATTAGTAGATGATTTAATAATATTTTCAAGTGTTAGGATATCTTCACTCTTTATGACCACTTCATTCTTTCAAGAAAAGGTTGGCCTAGTTTTTATAAATTATACAAATCATCTATCCACACCCCATAATCTAATATAGGAGGATATAAGTAATGCTCACATAGGTCCAAGAGGATCTGGAATGCTCATAGAGGTCCCAAGGGATCCATAAATTCTCAAAATTTTAACATCCTAAATTCTCTCGAAAACTACTTCAATGAGTAGAGCTCGTCATCATCTTTCCAACGGTGCAAACAACAAGTCAAACATAGTTTGTATGCAAAAGTTATGGGTAGTCAAAGTTCCAGTCAAACCAAGTCAAAGGTCAAAGTCCACATGGTAAAAATGAGTGACATGTGTCACCACTACAAGGGTGACCATGGCACATGATTATTGGTAGTTGACTAGGCAAGGTACAATCCAAGTGGTCCAATTACAGGTGGATAAGTGGTGCACAAGTGGACAAATCCTATATTGACAAGTGGCAAGGTACGAGCCAATGAGAGGCCACCACATGGCAACCTCCCATTGGTCTATATTGGCATGGGTTACAAAAATTATAGAGTCAATGGGGGTCGAACCCATGACCTCCATAACCTCCTAAAGGTATAACACAAGCCCCATTACCATCACACCACTCCATTGTTTCTTAAACATATAGGGGTTATATTATATTTGAATTCAGTGTAATGTTAAATGGAGTTTTAAAAGGGTCGAGGGTCTACTTAATCCCTCAACCCATACCTTAGTATTTGATTTCATGGTAAATAAGGGATATATTGATAGGGATATAAATATATGCCACCGCATATATGGGATCAAACGTTAATATAGTTCAAACCACATACTGTTTATATAGCATGTTATAACTATATAACAAATAAAACCCAACAAATGTGTGTTCTAGAGGATAGAACCCGAGACCTTCAGGTTATGAGTCCAAAGTTTTAACCACCATGCCAACCGCACCATATTTAATGAAGATTCCCCTAATTTTAGCATTAACCTATCAACTAATTCGGGTGGAGGTTTGGAGACTAGAGCCTATATATTGGGCACAGATCCCAATGTGCACATAGTTCAAGTTATGCACAAATTTTGAGGTTTTCAAGGATCCCGAGGTGGCATATATTTCAATGCAAGGTATTATCTTGAAGCAGTATGTATGTCTCGAAGTACATGTAAAAGAAGAGGTTAAATATGTTGTTTCGTAAAGCATGCCACGAGGTATATTAATGGAATATAGTCATGTTTATACTCATTTTTCATGATTTGTTGCAAGGATCGTGAATTTGAGGTCTATTTTGTGATTTGAATTCATTTATAACAGTCTTAGCTCAAATTGTCATTAATGAGCATTTAGTGCATTGTTTTTCATGCCAAAGAGAGTGAAATTGAGCCTACTCAAAATTTTGGCGACTTTATAGTCAAATTTCTCATATTTTCACAAGAATTTCAATGGTGGACTTATTTTCTTGTTTTGAGTGATATAATTAAAGAGACTCCATTAAATTGGATTTTTGTGAGCCCACATTGTAATGTAATTTGGTATTTTGAGATTATGGAGAGCAATCATGTTATTTAAAGGGACTTTGAAGATGAACTGGTGTATGTCATCTACATATGTAATTTGAGTTCTTTTATTTTCTGATGTGTCATCTCATCATTCAACAAACTAATCATCATTTCATGAGTTTTTGGATAAAAAACACATCATCAAAATTCTCTCAATCACCTCAACATGATTAGTAAATTGTTCTGGATCAAGTTAGATATTGCATGTATATATTTAAAGGAGTAAATGGTGTCTAAGGGTTTTCGGATCAAGTGGTATCAGAACTAGTTTTGATGTGTGTTGCAAGTTGTTGATGTGATGAGATCCAAGAGTTGAGTTGGTGAATATTTTGAAGGATCTTATCAAGAAGGCAAGATGAGTAAAGTCCTCATGAAATTGAGGCTCCAAAAGAACATTAATTGGTAAATCCAAAAGGAAAATTCTGAGCTAAGAATGAAGTTGCAAACTCTTGAGGAAGAGAAGCAGAGGCTGCAAGATAGATCGATATGTCATGGGTATTTTTCATGAGTTTGAAACAAAGTTGCAAATTAGAAATCAAGTATTGGCACCATCAGTACCAATCCATGAATATTGGTCGGGTAAGAATGTAAAGTCTCTAATGCAAAAGGAACTACCTCTTTCAAAGAGCATGATCGAGAAAGATGATTCTTGATATTATTCTTTTTCCCATCAAGATGGAGAATGTTCAAGGGTAGTTGAAGCAACGAGAACTTCAGATGAAGAAGCTCTACATAAATAGTTGGCCTTACCTTCCAGTCCAGAGAAAGGTAATATGTGTAAGGCATCTCTAGAGGAATATGTGCATGTTATAGGAGAAAGAATGAAGACTTTTCCCAATAGTGAATGGTATAGTTATCCATGTGCTTCCTGTGGAACTAGTAATGTCATACCCCAATTTTGAGCCCCATATTAAATAATGTATTTTGTGAATTTATGAAAGGCTGGAGTGCCCAAACAATTAAAACAGGCCAGTGTGCCTAGGAAATGTAATGTTTTGACCATTATTAATAATAAATGCATCACTGGCTGCTAGATGAACAAGGACAAGAGTTGTAGGGGGCTATGATTCCACAAGAGAGGGGGCTTGAGGGCCTAAGTGTTTATTTTATATTTTTATTTACCCATTTTTGTTTTAATGGAGAATATCAGTTACATGAGATTCTTGGGGGAAGGCCACGTGGTTCTTTAATTCCAGAAAATACATAAACCCATTTTTGGTCTGTTAGGGGGTTCACTCACTCACGCATTATTCATTTTTCATTTTTCATTGTTCATTGTTCACATTGTTCATTATGTTCTATATCCATTCGTTCTTTCACCCACTCTCCATTCCTTATTCATTTTGATCTTGGCTTGGGAAAGAAAAACGAATTGTGGAGAGGGGCCATGGTTTTGTTGGCAGTAATGATTGCTAGTGTATTCCAACCATGAATTAATGCTTGTATGTCTAAGATGCATTGGCATGTGCTAATTTTTTCCCATAGTTATGAATCATGAGAGTCCCAACATGGAGATTCTTGACTAGATGCATTGGAGCCCTGGAAGGAGGTGGACATCTTGAGGGACTGCATGGCAGAGAAAGGGGTCCATTCTCTTGGGTTGTGCAGGTTGGGTAGAAGAGAGTTGGTGTACTTTGGATTATTGTGCATGCTGAGAATCCTGTGAGAGCTTGAGTACCAACTGGTTTGGGAAGCAGAGTGACACTATGGAACCATCCTTATGGATTCATAGCCCTAGATTGGGGGTGACATTGTTGTTGAGACATGGAACAATAGTGTCTACGGTTGGGTCGGACATCCTTGGTATGCAGCCAATTATTGATTCATTTCATTAAAGATAAGGGCTCTCTTCCATGTGTTTCTCTGTTTATACATTTATTTCCGTTGTGTATTGATTAATATCTCTGAGATGTGCATGATTGTTGGTTATTGCTATGCATGGCATCTTTAAACATTCTTTATACTGTAGCAAGAATCTTTATCTCTACATGTGAATATTTCATTCCTTTTAATTAATTGAAAATTTGTTAGAATTCGAAATTAGTTCATAATTGAGCTTGAAGTAGCGTGCCTAGCTTGTGGGTGGTTGGGTACGTTACATATTGGTATCAGATATTTTGGTTGAAACACCAGGATGGTATGGGTTGGAACTATTGGACAATGTATTATGGTTAAGAAAGAATATGTCTTCGAGATCTTAAATCTCAGGAGAGATAGCATTGCAGAGATCGGGTAGAAGCCAGAGTGTCGTGTAAATAGAGATCCTTTGTAAAGAATCATGGAATCATGATTGTTCCATTTTGAATTTGAGAGTGATCACAACCATTGAATCAGGGAATTCTAGATTGTTAGATCGAAAGTCGGGTGAATGAGGAACATCAGATAGAGGTGAAACCAAAGGCTGGGAGAGATTAAGTCACAACCGTCAGATCGAACTAGTCTCTTGTCAGTCATTGATCGAAGACAAGCAAGAGAAGGAAAACTTTGGAACTTTGTCACTTCGACGATTATTGGAGACATGGAAGAAGCCTGAAATCCTGAAGGCCGAAATCATGAAGTCATGTTGGTCGACTGATCTGATAGGAATTTTAGGAGTAATGTGAGCCATAGATCTAGAGTGGAACGATAGTAAAGTTTTTGAACTTTGGAACTTCACCACTTCGATGATTACTAAAGACTAGGAAAATCCACAAAACACCAAAGCTACGAAGTGTCGAAGCTACGAACTATCAAATCCATGAAGTGAAAAGTCGCAGTTCACAAAATCACCCAAGTCATCGGATCTGGGGAAAAGAAATGTGGATCTTCCACTTGGTTGATGACGTATCTTATGCCACGTGGCAAGGGTGTCATGTGGGGACATGTGTCACATGAATTCAATGCCTTTTGGACCTCAACCTGTCCATTTTTTGGTGACATGTGGCACACATACCAAGGGTCCACATCACCATAGTTGACATCAGCATGCAATGTCATCTTTGAGATTATGGCCTATGGAAATGTCCAACATCTCTACCAGTGAAAGTGTCGAAGGCCAAAGTCGTGAATTCATGTAGACCATCGACCTAAGATTCCTTCAAGACTTTTCTCAATCGTTAGATAAAGTAGTGGAAGGATAGCATAAGAACTTCGATAGGTATCACTCTAGAGTTGAACTCCCCCAGAGTGATACCTGTCGAAGTGCTTATACTGAAGGTATCACTCTAGGGGAGTTGTAATATCCCGAAGTCCCAGAGCACCGAAGTATAGAAATGAATAAGGATTGTCCATCCCGACACTTGATTAAGTCATGTCCATTGGACTAACTATTAGAAGGATAGCGTAAGCAAAGGTGTTAACTGACGGTAAGTGGTCATCGTCACTTTATGACCACTTCAGAAGGTAAAACTTCAGGGGAGTTGAACGAATTGAGAGTTGTAATGTCCCAGAGTCCCACAACATTGAAGTCTTGAATTAATTAAGGACCATCCATCCTAATGCCTCATTAAGTCATGATCATCGATTTTGTGGAGTCTCCATATGGGTCGGGACCGTCCAGTCAATAGGATATTAAATATCAACCATCTAATCTACCAGTGGAGATAATATAGGTGCTTCAGTGAAGTGTAATTCATGGAGTATTACTTCAGAAGAGGGCATGAATACTGAAGTTCGGAGGACTCGGTTCCAACATCGGTCTCATGTTAAGGTGAAGGGGTTGAGTAGAGGCATGAAAGGCCTAGAAGTAAACAATCTCGTGAACACTTTTTCGAATGAGGTCCTATGTGGAAGAATACAAAGAAAGATGTTAAAGAGTGAATAATCTTGTGGGTTCGAGCCTGCGGTCACAAGGAAAGTGGATTGAAGGAATCGCATGTGCAGAATTTAAATTCTATACCAATTTAAAGGGGTTGTGGAATAATTCAACAAGATCTTGTTGCAAAAAAAAAGGGTGAAAGGGTGAGGAAGAGGGAAGATATTGTGAAGAGATAACTACAATAGAGATAGTTATTCAATAAGTGCTAGTAGAACTCATAGACATCACTCACCTCACTCAGCAAGAAAATTTTATGCATTGAAATATTCCATAAGCATCCCAGAAGTGTCTCATGTTAGGCACCAAAGAAGAATACATGAATTGGACAGTTTGCAAGGAGTGTTGAGGAAGCTTAAGCCACCATCCTTTGATGGTGAAAGAGAAAGGTAAGATGATGTTGAAGCATGGTTGCTTAGACTCAGGAGGTATTTTCAATTGCATAACTACTCATCAAACCTAGAATCCAAAATTTCCACATACCATTTACATGGGAAAGTTTCTATGTGGTGGGATCAGCCGAATCAAGTTGAACACATTAACGAGAGTAGGATAACTTGGAATTAGTTCAAGAAATATTTTAGAAGAAGTACCTTTCAAAGAACTTCTATGACAAGAAAATGCAAGATTTCTTTGAACTCAGGCTGAGAAGCATGATCATGGTAGAGTATGAAAAGAAGTTCTTGGGATTGTTGAAGAATGTGGGGTTTATAAAATATGAGAAAGTGAAAATATAGAGGTTTTTAAGCAGATTTCCATCCTTTTATAAAGAGAAGATTCAATATGATGAACCCAAGACTTTGAATGAGACAATAAAGAAGGCTAAGTACCTGTATGAGCAAGGAAAGGTCAAAGAGTCTTTGTAGAAATATTGGAAGGTTAAGAAGAAGGAGAAGTCTGACCAGAGAAAGAAAGGATTCAAACCTCCTTTCAATAGAAATATCCGAAATAAAAATCATCCAGACTAGTCTTCTAAGGATGAATCCACGAGAGAAGATTCCTTGGGAAAAAGGGGAAGACCACCAATCCAACGTTGGGGATGCAAAGAAGATCACCTGTACAAGGATTTCCCTCATAGAAAAGACAAAGTGAAGACCGTGCACAACATCCAAGAGGCTACAATAGTATAAGACATGGGAAGAATATATGCAGCCTTAGATGATCGACAAGCAGAGTATCAATCCAATATGACCAAGGTGGAAGGTAAGATCATTAATCATCCTGTTGCTATTTTAATTAATTTAGGAGCAAGTCAATGTTACATTGATCCTAAAATAGTGGATAGATTAAATTTGGAGAAAAGTAAGCTTGAATAATCAAGTTTGGTTCAACCAGCCACCGGAACCAAAAGAAGGATCAATGAGATGGTCATAGGCAGTTCCATAAGTCTGAACGGAGTGAATACTAATGTTGATATAAATATTATACCATTGGGGTCTTATGATATTCTAATTGGAATGGGTTGGTTGGATAAGCATCATGTTGTCCTAGATTGTCATAAAAAGACATTTACATGTCTTGATGAAGAAGGAAAGCAGAGCACTATGAAAGGAGTTCCAAGACCCATTTCTATAAGGGAGATTTCAGCCTTACAACTGAAGAGATGTTTCAGAAAAGGATTCCAATTCTATGCAGCCCATGTGGAGGAGCCAGAAAAGAAAAAGAGGCCAAGCCTTGAATAATTTTCAATACTACAAGAATTTGAAGATTTATTCCAATAAATACTAGTGTTTCCACCAAAGAGGGAGATAGATTTTTCTATTGATTTAGTTCCAGGATCTACCCTGGTATCAAAAACACCTTACATAATGGGTACACTAGAATTAAAATAATTACAAATGTAGTTGGAAGAATTGTTGAAGAAATGGTACATGCGTCCAAGTGTTTCACCTTGGGGAGCACTAGTACTCTTTGTCAAAAAGAAGGATGGAACATTGAGGTGGTGTATTGACTTTCGACAACTCAATAAATCCACTGTGAAGAACAAATATCCTTTACCTAGAATTGATGACCTCTTTGATCAGCTAAGAGGGGCAAAGACATTTTCAAAGATAGAATTGAGATCAGGATACCATCAGGTAAGAATCAAGGAAGAAGACATCCATAAGACAACCTTTAGAACCAGGCATGGGAATTATGAATTTGTGGTGGTGCCATTTGGACTGTCCAATTCACCAGTTGTCTTTATGTTCTTAATGAATGGAATATTCATAAATTATTTGGATAAGTTTGTCATTGTATTCCTGGATGACATACTTATCTATTCTAAGTCAGAGGAAGAGCATGAACATCACTTAAGATTGGCATTGCAAGTGTTGAGGGAACATCAGTCATATGTCAAGCTTAGTAAGTGTTCTTTTTACCAAGAACAGATCCATTATTTAGGACACATTATTTTATAATGAGGTATAGTAGTGGATCCAGAGAATATTGAAGCCATTAAAGGATGGACAAGAACCGTGAATGTTTTAGAAGTTAGATCTTTTATGGGAATAGATGGTTACTACAGAAGGTTTATAGAAAGGTTCTCTAAGATTGCTCATCCCATCACTTCTTTTCAAAAGAAGGGAATTAAATTTGAATGGACAGTTGAGTGTGAAGAGAACTTTAATTTGTTGAAATAATTACTTACTAGTACACTTGTTTTAAAGATTGTTGACCCAAATAAAAGTTGTGTGGTATGTACACATGCATGCAAGGAAGAAATTGGTGGAATCCTCACTCAAAATGGACATGTCATTGGTTATGAGTCTAGAAAGCTTAAAGAACATGAGAAGAACTATGCCACACATCACTTGGAACTTGTTTCCATTGTTCATGCATTGAATATGTGGAGGAATTATCTCATGGGGAAGAGATTTGAATTAAGAACAGACCATAGTGGTCTGAAATATCTTTTTGAAAAAACAAATTTGAATGCCAGGAAAACGAGATGGATAGAATTTTTAAGTGAATACGATTTTGACATCAATCATATCAAAGGAAAAGAAAATAAAGTTGATGATGCACTTAGTAGAAGAGTACATCTCATGCATGCTATAGTCATCAGTATGCATCAATCCAATTTAAAGAGAAGAATTTTAGATGCTGTCGTTACATATCAACATTACCTATAGGTAAAAGAAAGCTTACAACAAGAAAATGTACAATAGAAAATTAAAGAATATGAGATGAAGGAACATGGATTACTTAGGCATAAAAATAGAATTTATGTTCCTAGTTCCAGAGAACTTAGAAATATGGTATTAAAATAAATGCATAATGTTCCATATGTCGGACATCTCGGTTACCAAAAAAAAATTACAGCAGTAATTATCCAAAAAGGATCCAGAGGAGACTAAGGATAAATCAGAATTTGCAGAAGTAACTCAGGAAGCTCAAAATGGCCTCAGTAGACAGAGAAGGGGAAAAAATTAAAAGTCCTCAAAACTTGGCATCATCGTGAAGAGTGCATTTCAAGCTTTCCAATGATGTAAACGTCTTGTCAAACAAAGTTATGGATCAAAATATATTCACGGTCAAAGTTTTGGTTAACCTAGCCCAGTCAGCAGGGATGAGTCAACATTTGTACTACTGACATTAGCATTAGTAAGGATGATGTAATCATCCATACAAGGTACGTGGAACACGCAGAAGGTGACACGTGTCATGATAACATCATCATGATGATGTGGCAGCACCAGAGGTATGTGTCACTCATTTTTTGACTTTTTTGGTCAAATCCGTGGACCAATGAGAAGGTGCCACGTGGCAGTCCATACAACCACGTGGTAAACCATACAACCACCTGTCAGATAATGTGGCAAGATGATGGACCAGAAGGGATGACATGGTGTTGGTAGTATAGGAGTGGTGGTGTGGCCCAATGGGAGGCCGCCATGTGGCCCATTCATGGGCTGCCATGTGGCAGGGGGAAAATGCCCAATGAGGGCCAGCAACCGAAAAATAAAATATATATATATATATATATATATATGGTGCGGTTGGACGACGTCAACCCCAAATCCTCCATTTTAACCACATATCTTGCCATATCAGACTGGCCACAATAGCTTTCCGCCAAATCTAATGCCACTACCAAAGTTAGGAGAGGAACATTCCACGGTTGAAAATAAACAAGCCAAAGGGAGGAGGCTTATGAGTTTGACCCTGGGACATCCCGTCTTTTATCGCATGTCAGAAATGGTTGAGCGAATGTATAGAGACTACGAGAAGAGGATGAAGAAGACAAGGAAGAAAAAGGAAGCACAAGCAGATGATAATGCTTTAGTGAATCAAGGGGTCGAAGGAGACCCTCCTGAGCCTCCATCTTCACCATCAAGTTCTATCTCTTCTTCCTCTGAGCATTCTCATCATTCTCATCATTCTAGCCATAAAGCCTCTTTTAAGAAACCATTGTTAAATCTTGATGTAAAATTTTATTTACCTATGTTTAATGGAGATGTTAATCCTGAAAAGCTAGATAATTGGATCCGATAGGTTGAAGTATATTGTCATGTTCAACAAATTGATGAAGAGGAAGTTAAAGTGCAATTGGCCTCTCTTCAGTTGGAAGGCACCACTCTCGTATGGTGGGAGAACAAACTTCATGACAGAAGTAACTGTGGTAATCTTCTTTCCTCATGGTCGGAATTTAAATCAGTGATAAGGAAGCAATTTTATCCATTGGGTTATTTACATAAAGCAATGATGGAATGGAAAACTTTAAGGAAAAGTAAAGGTCAAATTGTACAAAGTTTCACGGAAGAATTTAGGAAGAAAGATCTTGCATTAAACATTCCTTTAGATTCTTATGAAACTTTAATGAAGTATATTGGCGCACTTCATAGTTATATTCTTCATACTTTACTATTACTTAACCCCACCAGTCTTGATGAAGTTTGTGTGCAAGCCACTCACCTTGAGAACGGGGGAAAGCATGTTCAAGAAGATCCCACAAAGAAACCTTCCAATCTCCCACATAAGCAGTTTAAGAAGTTTAAAAGGAAGGACAAAAAGACTGCCACTGTAAAGAGGGAAGAAGGAAATCCATCTCGCACTCATTGCAAGAAGAATGATCATGATGATGAACATTGTTGGAAAATACATCCAGAGAAGAGACCAAAATAGTTCGGTGGAAAGGGAAAGACAAAGATCGTTGCTACAGTGTAACAAGATCTTGGTTCTGATTCAAGAGACGAAGGAAAGATCACAGTGGTTGGAGTACAAGGTAAAGATTCCCTTCATGCTAGTTCAAATTCCAATAATGAATCTCATGATGATGAAAGAAAGAGGAATGAATTATTTCACATAAGAGTTGTATCTAAGCACACTAAAATAGATACATTATTTGATCCAGGTTCCCAAGTAAACTTCATATCTGAAGCACTTGTCAAAAAGATGGGTCTTGAAACTAAACCACATCCAAAGCCTTATCCTCTTGGTTGGGTATGTGATAAAAAAAAACTTAATGTCACCAAGTAGTGTAGGGTAGATTTGTTATTGCTTCAAAGTTGATTGATGAAGTGGATTTGGATGTTGTATCACTTTATATATGTAGCATAGTTCTAGGCAGTCCTTATCTTTATGATAGAAAAGCAGTCTTCTTTCATCATGAGAACAAATATCACCTTACTAAAGGGGGAGTGGAATATATTGTTAGAGACCGCATGATCCAGGTGGATATCGGTGGCCACCCACCTTCTCCAATTGGCCCAAAACATGTTTCTGGCAATTTTGGTAATTTACTATTTTTAGCAGTTTTTAACTTTCGAGGCCATTTTGAGGCCCTAAACGATGGTTTTTGAGAAAACAGGAAGCAACATGGATCGTAGATTGATGTTGCTCACCCAAAAGTTGTAGTTCTCAGATATATATTTCCAACGAGCTATCATACGCCTAAAACGGATATCGTATACGAAAGTTACGACCCCGGGAAGTTGATGCACCAACTTACCCAAACGGGGCCCACATGACTTTTGGCGCTTCATCTCCTAGAGTTAGGTTTTTTGATGTCTAGGGTTTTTGACATTCTGGATTATTATAAAAAGGCCTTCAGAGCCTCATTGTAACCATCTTCTCATGGATGCGAGTAGCCATCACATCTCTTCTCAGAGATAAGCTACCACCATTCTAGCGAGTCTTTCACTCTGTATTTTACAGTCTCTGTACATTTATTTCGTTAATAGAAATCGTGTATTACTGTATATCTATGACTCTTGTTTTATTTCCGTTATATCTCTATTATATTGTTGTCTCTCTTGCACTATCTCTAAATATTTATGTGTTATATCTCCGCTCTCATTTCGTATCGAAACTAATCCGGATCAGTGGTATCAGAGCAGGCTACTCTTGATCATTTTCAGTGCATGTCCCCGACGAGGTCTAAGTATAGCACGTTGTGTCTCAAGCTTGTCTCTCTTGAGGACAATCTCTCTCGCACACCCAAGAAACCCTCAATGGCGGAAGAAAATAAAAAATACGGAGCAGACGATCCTATCAGTCTATTGCTTGAGCAAGCTCTCACGCGACAGAGGGACGAAATGATAGAGAATTTTTCCCACATCCTTCAACACCTCCCGATAGCATCAGGCACATCTTCATCAAGTGACCACTTTGGAGGCACCTCACCTTTCAAGGTACAGGTTAATTTTGATATTCTCGTATTTGAAGGTCAAATAGATGCAGATGCCCTAGATAAATGGTTAAATCTGCTAGAAGGTTATTTCTCAGTTCATAATTTTTCCAACAAGAAAAAGATCACCTTCGCACTCCTTAAGGCTCTCCCCCATGTCAAACATTGGTGGGAAACTTACTGGGAGCAGAGTTCCACAGAGGAGTCTGGAATATATGGGGTCGATCCCACTTGGGATTTTTTTGTGGATGCAGTAAAGGAACAATATTACCCTGTTGGCAACTATGAGGACCAATACATGAGATGGACCACACTGAGACAAGAGAGGGGCCAAGCAGTTATGGATTTCACCAATACCTTCCATACCTTGCGCACCAAGCTAGGTATCAAATACTCTGAATGACATTTGGTTCTGAAATACCGTGAGGCTCTACATAGATACATCCAAACTGAAATGGAGTTTTTGGACATCTCATCACTCGGTGTTGCCTATCAATATGTTGTTAAAATCGAGCAAAAATTTAAGCACCAGAACAAACGGGAGTTCGGGTCTACAAATCCACAACAACCAAAGTATGACAAAGATGGCCCTAACAAACAGTCTCTCGAAAACCAGTCCAAGCCACAGGAAAAGAAGGGTCACGGGAAGACAAAGAAGGACACCGAAAAATGGTACGATTTCCACAAAATCCCCTGGCACAACACCGATGAATGTCACTCAAAACAGTCATTGGTGGCTGAGATCAAAGACAAGGAGCCAAACCCTGATTCAGAATCTGATTCTAAAAATACTGGTAAAAGACAGATCATCGACACAAACCCCACTGCTATTGTCGCGACCACAGCAATTCAACCAGAAGAACCAACAGATTCAGAAGAGGGGGAGCACCTTTTTCATTCACAGATGTGGGTGAAAGCAACCCCACTACATTTTATTGTTGATAGAAGAAGCCAGAAGAACCTCATCTCAGTAGAGGTTGTCAAATAGTTGGTATTATCGACAACACCACACCCTCAGCCATACAGCATTGGGCGGCTTCGCCAAGGATGAAATCTTCATGTCAACCAATAATGTCGATTGTCATACGGCATCCAACCCTTCAGGAATGAGGTTATGTGATGTTTCCCCACTGGATGTCTGTGATGTTCTCTTGGGCCAACCATATATGTGGAAGTGTCATGCTATTTATGAGTCTCGACCCCGTAGTGTCATTGTTACTCTGGGGGCTCAGCTCTACAGGATACCAAAGGTAGTTCCAACTACTGTCCCACCTAAACAATGCCGCAAGGTAGTATCTCATACCACAAAATTCATCTTCTCCACAATCTGTTCAAAAGGGGAACAAAAGGATACTGCAACCACTACAACCTCAGCCCAAGCACCTTCTATCCACCAGAAGCAGGTCAACAAGGTTGCAGCAAAGCACAAAGTTTCCTTCTGCACACAGTCATCTCATGTAGCCATACTGGTTAAAAAGGTCTAACCCTTCCAGCCATAGGTTCGTGACGACCTTCAACAAACCAAGCAGTGCGATGGTTCCAACAAGGAAAGCAGCTCACCAAGATTCAGATTCAGCAATTGCTTTCCCCTCTCCCCCAGGAACTCAATGAAATGGATATCATTGCTTCCTAAGGAGGGAGGATTGATCTAGGTGGATATCGGTGGCCACCCACCTTCTCCAATTGGCCTAAAACATGTTTCTGGCAATTTTGGTAATTTACTATTTTTAGCAGTTTTTAACTTCCGAGGCCATTTTGAGGCCCTAAACTATGGTTTTTGAGAAAACGGGGAGCAACATGGATCATAGATGATGTTGCTCACCCAAAAGTTGTAGTTCTCAGATATATCTTTCCAACGAGCTATCATACGCCTAAAACGGAGATCGTATGCAAAAGTTACGACCGCGGGAAGTTGATGCACCAACTTACCCAAACGAGGCCCACATGACTTTTGGTGCTTCATCTCCTAGAGTTAGGTTTTTGCATGTATAGGGTTTTTGACATTTCAGCTTATTGTAAAAAGGCCTTCAGAGCCTCAGTGTAACCATCTTCTTATGGATGCGAGTAGTCGTCACATCTCTTCTCAGAGATAAGCTACCACCATTCTAGCGAGTCTTTCACTCCGTATTTTACAATCTCTATACATTTATTTCGTTAATAGAAATCGTGTATTACTATATATCTGTGAATCTTGTTTTATTTCTACTATATCTCTGTTATATTGTTGTCTCTCTTGCAATATCTCTAAATATTTATGTGTTATATCTCCACTCTCATTTCGTACCAAAACTAATCTGGATCACCGCAGCATGAGGGTAAACACAAAACTTGTTAGTGCAGGACAAATGAAGAGACTCATAAACACTAAGAAGAGATATGTGCTCTGGTCGTAAGGGAAAAGGATGTCAGAACATCCAACACTTTCCAAGGATGTGATCCTTCTCATAAGAAAGAATTAATTGATATTGTTTCCAAGTATGATGATATTTTCCAGGAACCAGATGGATTACCTCCTAAGAGGGAAATCCAACATGAAATACATCTTCAGTAGGATTCTCCTCTTCCTAATGTGGGCATGTACAGGATGTTAATTGTAGAGATGACAGAGATAAAAATGCAAGTACAAGGCTTATTGGATCAAGGGGTCATCAAGCCCAACTCATCTCCTTGTGGTTCTCTGATCGTGATGGTGCCAAAGAAGGATGGCACATGGTGAATGTGTGTCAATTATCGAGCCTTAAATAAAATCACGGTGAAAAATCGATACCCACTTCCTCGTATAGATGATTTACTTGATCAATTAAAGAATGTTGTTTATTTCACTAAGTTGGATTTGCGCAGTGTATACCATCAGATCAGGGTTGCAGAATAGGATGCATGGAAAACTACCTTTAAAACCAAACATGGATTGGTTGAGTGGTTAGTTATGTTGTTTTGGATTTGCAATGCTCTAGCAACCTTCATACGTGTGATGAATGATCTATTCAGGCCATTTCTAGATGATTTTGTGATTGTATATTTAGACGACATTCTTATATTTAGTGGGACTTGGGATGAACATGTAAGGCATGTAAAGAAAGTATTGGATACTTTTTAAAGGGAAAATTTGTATGTAAAATTGTCCAAATGTGAATTTGGCAAGACTGCACTTGTGTACTTAGGTCATATTGTAGGAGGAGGACAATTGAAAATTGATCCTTCCAAAATTGATGTAATTGTAAAGTGGCTTGAGCCCAAAAGTGTAACTGAAGTACGGAGCTTCTTAGGTGCATTCCAGTACTGGAGGAGATTCATTTCAAACTTCTATTTTGTTGTAGCTCCTTTTCATGCCTTAACCAGTGTGAAGAATACTTTTACGTGGGGAGGAAAAAAAAATCCCTTCGTCACCTTGAAGGAAAAGATCAATACCACACCAGTATTAGAACTATTGAATCTTCTGCATAATTTTTAGATCAAGAAGATGCCAATGGATATGCCATGGGTGAAGTATTTATGCAATATCGTAAGCATATCTGTTACCACTTTGAAACTTTTAACCAAGTTGTTTTTAACTATCCTACATATGATAAAGAGTTGTATGCATTAGTTCAAAGTGTAAAGAAATGGAAGCACTACTTGTTAGGGAAGGAAACAATCATACATACAGATCATCAACCCTTACAATATCTCCAAGAACAAACCAAGCTGCAACAATCTTGACATTACAGGTGGATGGGTTTTCTTCAACAATTTCATTTGGTAATCAAATACAAAAAGGGTACAAGTAACAAGGTAGTTGATATGCTTTCTAGACCTCCTATTGTTGCTTCTATTATTTTGAAGAATGCTTCTTTATCTCATGATAGATATGTGGAACAATATGTCATTGATGAATATTTTAAAGAATTATTTGAGAAGCTAACCCATGTTCCATAGGTAGAGAACTATTGTATGGAGGGAAAACTACTCTACCATCTTGGAAAGATTTGTATTCCTACAAGTGAACGAGTCCATGTAATACGAGAAGCTCATAGTTCTCTTGTGTCTGGGAATTTTGGGGTAGGAAATGTTGGACATACTATCATTGATTTATTTTCATTGATTTCAATAGTCGATGATCCACATGAAGCTCAGAAGGGAAAGTGTAGTGCAGAAACATGATCGGGATCGTAATCCCCATAAGAAAAAATCAGGACCGTTGGATACGCAAGTGTCAGATAAAGGGCATGGATTGATTGTGGAGCACGAAGGGAGAATTAAAGTACACTTTATTTCCAATCCCGCAATTATTCTAGATTGTCATATCTCATCGACGACTGTGGTTGATCCACCAATAATTGCACAACTTCAAATTGCGGAGTTTGGGTGACAGACTAAACCACGTGCAAGTTATGGTTCTGCAATCCAGATCGACCATTGGATTAAGTTAAGTGCAAGGACAGAGTAAGTCATGAACCATATATCATGGAAGTGACATACGCTTGGTCAGCCCAGCTTTGACCACTTCAGGGAAAATCGACCGAAGGAAATGTGCATGAACGAATTTTAGCCAAAGCCGAAGTTCTGAAGTAAATGTGAACCATACGATCGTAGGTAATTTTTTGTGAAAATGAGGACTCGTTGGATTTAAACCAAGGCAAAGAAACATCACAGACAGAATGAGCTGTCAATCTAAAATCATGATCAACGAACAACATTCGTTTTGGGTTAAGAGTTGCGAGGAGGTTACACTTAGGGTAATCTCACTTCGGGTAAAACGAGAAGTAAGAAAGACAAAGTTCGGAGCCAAGTCCCGAAGTAAATGAGGATCATCCAATCTGAAGAACACTTCGGGAAATATCCCAACCATCAGATCAAGTAAAGTAGAAGGATAGGATAAGCTAGGCAAAGGCCTCAGATTCTGAATACTTGAATTCTCGATAGTCGTTGGATTAAGTTAATCCTTTTAGGATTAAAGAAGGATCGTTAGATCCAGGAGAAGAACATGTGCCACATGAGGAGTGCCACGTCAACGAGTGATTTCAACAAGTTACGTCACTCCTGGAATTTGTACTTCGGGAGTTTCACCACCAGCAAATACCCGAAGTTCAAAAATGAACGAGAACCATTCATTGTGAAAATAATATCCAACCGTCTGATCAACTTCAGTGAAATGAACTCCGGAACATTAAAAGACAATGAAGGAGAAATCACCCAAAGTGCTGAAGGCCAAAGTTAATGCGTACCATCGATCTCATTCTAGAGCGTTCTCGATTGTTGATCAAGTACATTGGAAGGATAGCATAAGTGGAAGTGTTAACCGACAACAAGCAGTCGCCACTATTGTATGAATTATTCGGTAGGTAATCACTCTGGAGGAATTGTTACTCCAGAATTCGAGAGCCATGAATAGCCGAAGTCCCAAATTAAATGAGAACTATCCATCTCATCGTGACATTAAAACGTGATTGTTGATTTTGATAAGTGATCAAGCACTTGCTTGTCTTAGCGTCTGTTCACCACTTGCATTCATATGGAATAAAGAAACAAAGGGAGAAAGAAGAGGAGAGAATTAAATTAATAATCTTGTGGTCTTGCGCCTATGGTCATATGTAAATGGTTTAAAGGAAGGGCCTCTACAGAATTTGATTTCTGCAATATTTGAAGAGACATGAAATTAAGTTAAATGAAATCGATCCATACCTGTGATCGATTAATGAAAAGCATTTTCATTAAATTGAAAAGGCTTCTCGATAATATTTGAATAAAGAAAAACAAAACGAGATTATTGTTAATGAAGAGGTGTGATGTTCCAAACAAAGGGACACAATATTTCATAGCTCACACCAATTGGAAGAATATATAAATGAGAAAGAGTGGTGAGAAGAAAGTGTCTCTGCAATTCAGATAAGAAGATAAAAAACAGAAGCATAATCCAATAAGAAGAATTGTTGGTTCTTATGAAGTGAGGGTGGAAGGGAGGAGCATGGAAGGATTCATATCCTTACTAAGCAAATTGTAAAAGATAAGGGAGTTGGAGCTTCCTAGGTTTGGTTCCCTAAATACAAGGGAGTTGGTGCTTCCTAGGGTTGGTTCCCTAAAGTCGAGGGAGTTGGTGTTGCCTAGGGTTGATTCCCTAAATAAGGGGATATGTGTCTCCTAGAGTTGGTGCTCTAAAGAGGATTGGTGTCCTTCACTATTCTTTATAAAACCTTGTAATTGATGTTAAATATATTTATATAATTGTTTTTCTTACAATTCATTGTTGATTCATTGTGGTAATCAACAAAATATAAAAATTAACTGCTAATTGTTGAAAAGGGTAATATTGGTTCACCCCCCCCCCTCTCAGTATTACAACAATTGGTATCAGAGCGGGTGCCTCTAGCATAGTCTAACAACTGGAAGGTAGATCCTTAAGATGGATCAACAAGAGGGAATGTCTAACAACAAAGCACCACTTTTCAATGGAGGAGGTTATGCTCTATGGAAGATAAGAATGAAAAATTTCCCGTTGGCTCTTGGTTTTGATATCTGGAAATTTTTTGTAGATGGTTACACTGCACCAGCTACTCCACCCAAGGATGTTGCAGGAAAGAAAATATGTAATGACAACTCAAGAGAATTTAATGGAATTATAGGAGTGTTGACTAATTCTATATGTGTGAAGGTTATGCATTGTAAATCAGCCAAATAAATCTGGGACAAGTTGGAGGTTGTATATGAAGGAGATGACAAAGTCAAGGAAGCCAAACTACAGACCTATAGAACTCAGTTTAAAAATCTGAAAATGAAAGAAGAAGAAAATATAGTTGAGTACTTTCATAGGGTAGATGAAGTGGTTAACTCAATCAGAGCGGCGGGAGAAGAAATTACAAATAAACCTATTGTGCAAAAATTACTAAGGTCATTACCTATGAGATATGATGCAAAGATTTCTTCAATTGAATATAGATTCGATCTAAGCACACTCACAGTTGATCAGATTCATGGAATTTTCATAGCATATGAAATGAGAACAGGGAATGATAAATCAACAAAAAATGAAACAACCTTTAAAGCATCTAAGACAAAGATGAGGCAAGAGCAAAAGACCAATGATAAGTTATCAAATGTAGAAGAGGCCAACTTTATAAAGAAACTGCATAAAGGATTTAGAAAATATAAAGGAAAATTACCTTTCAAATGTTTCAACTATGGAAGAATTGGACACTTTGCTAACAAATGTCCCTATCCCAATGATCCAGAATGTATCCCAGAGCCAAGATGGGGCTCAGAAAGGCCTAAAAATCAAAGTTCTCACAATCTCTTAAAAATAGGCGTATGCGTAGGCATCGTCGATACGAACCCAATGCAACTTGAATGGGCTCAAACGGATGTCGTATGACCAAGATATCGTGGTTTGTTCGTTCCGTCAAACATGCAAAAGAAAAGATGTTGACTATAAAATTTGTACAGTGTTGATGTGGAAGCTGACTGTACAGGTCGTACAGATGATGTGGTAGGGTGAGTTGGCATTGATGTGGCAGCTGACAGTACAGGTTGTACATATGATGTGGTAGGGTGCGTTGGCATTGACGTGGACAGGTACAGGTGGACCAGTGATAATATGACACGTGATACCACTGAAAGGGTGACACGTAGCACGTCCGTATGGCTAACGTGGCAAGTTCATACAATCTGTATGACACATGGTGTTGACATGTCAAGTACAGTGGCATATGACTGGGCTGACACCTGGGCAGATAGGTGGAGGAATAGGCGATTGACATGTATCCTTGTTTTGGGCAAATAACGTGGTGCCACATGACCTAATCCTGGGCTACCATGTGGCACCCCTCTATTGGTTCATAGTGTTTGGAAAAAATTGGACTCCACGAGAGTCAACCGCATGACCTCCGACCGAGAGAATGTTTTAGCAAGGGTCGGGATACCAACCCACCTGCATATGTTCCTTGTAATATATGGTGTAAAACTTATATTTAAGTTGAATGCAATGTATAGTCGGGCAAATAAAGGGTTGGGGCCTAGCCCCAGCCCCCAAAGAAAACAAACCCATATGCCCATTTTAATATGACCCCACTCCTTTGTAATGTATTTTGGCATAGGGATATATGGATACAGCCCCCGACGGATATGATGGAGTTAGCCCCGATCGTATGGGAATCACATATGACCCGGATGCAATAGTTGGCACGGAGTTAGGGGTTAGCCCCGGTCGGTCGGGCTAGCCTACCAACCAAGGGTGTAACCTGGAGTTGGAACCAATGTTCAATAACTGCTTAAGGGCACGTGGAGTATCAACCCACGGCCATATGGCTACCAATGTGACCAAGGGGGGAGCGGTTAAGGGGCTAGCCCACCAAACACTTAGAGCTTCGCCACATGGAGGGCATCCACATGACCAGAAGCATGTAGGAAGGTGGTTGCACCCTTCATCTTTACATAAAGTGGGTTTATTACTTTATATTAAGATTTTTATGAATTTCTTCAACAATTTTTGGAGATTTAATCCATTTTTGGAGGATCTTAGGCCCTTTTTGAGGCCAAATCTTGGGGGGAAGTTGGGAGGTTATCACCCACTTCAGGAATATATAAACCAGAGGCTCTTGAATCCAAGGATGGGGGTTCAATGCAAGTTTATGCTACAGAAATCTTGAGCCAAAGCTGTTAGAAAAACAGGACCGCGGAGCAATAAAATAAAAAAAATGCGGAAATAAAACATAGAAGATACACAATACAAGAGAGACACAGATTTACATGGTTCACCCAGTGTGGGCTACGTCCACCAGAGAAATTTCCAAGTCATTTCTTTATTATTATCTAGAAAAATGAAGGGATACAACCTACAGCAAAACCCGTTGTAACTTCCTCTTCTTTCTCTCACAGTCTGCTCTCTCAAAATACAATACTCTCTAACATACATAGCCGCAATACATTTCCCTCATAAAAGAGGGTTTCCTTCTAGGGCAAAAAACCCTAACATAATCTCTATCGTTAGATCTGCGACCTTATAATGAACAGTCTAAATTTACAATGAAATTACAATATATATTTACAAGGCAATTTTTGCTTCGGGGGCTTCGCCCCTGAACCCCCACTGGGGGCCCGCTTGCCCCCGGACCCCACAGAGGGGGTACCCCCCCTCTACACTCCCCTACATGGAAGAGTGTACATACTTCTGGGGTGTAAATACTTCATGGGGTATAAACACAGCTGAAAGTAAAAGACCTCTAAATCAAGAAGATAATTAGGCTCCACAACCAACAATCTCCCACTTGGAGGCTGATCTCAACAACTACACCGTTGTTGTATATGATGGACTCTGAACCTTCTTGGACCTGGAAAATTTCTCATCATCATCTTCATTCTTGAAGACCAACTGAAACTAAGCAAGAACTCAGTTTCTCCCTGGTTACTCCCTTTGTTAACATGTCTGCAGGATTCTAGCTAGTGTGTATCTTTTCTAGCTTCAATTGTCCATCTTCCAAGGCGGATCGTATGAAGTGGTACCTCAACTGTGTTACACATCAATATTACTCGATTTGATAAGTGTCGCAAGTGTCGCATGTTCCTCGCAACTGTCGCAACTGTCGCATGTTGTTCACAAGTGTCGCAAATGTCAAACAAAGCATACTGCCATGATGATGACACCAAGGAGACACTCAGAATACCTCAAACACCTGATTTGAAGAAGGAGAATGGCTAACTGAAGTCAGGTATCTCTTCCCACCTGAAAGGAGCTCTCAAACTAAAGTTTTAGAAGGGAGTGCTCCCTTACATCACCCTTAGGAGCGTTGGCGCTCCCCTATAAGGTGCTAGGGAGCATTATAGCACTAAACCACCCCTCTGAAGGAGCGCTACAAATATTTGAAGCGCTGGCACTCCCCTTGAGCCTACTAGGGAGCGTTATAGCACCCTGATGCCCCTTTTGAGGGAGCGTTGTCTAATCTGGGCAGTGGTTGATCTATTGAGGAGAATAAGGGGAGGATCTTTCAAGTTTGGAAGGCAGTTGCATTCGAATTCCTGGTTCAATCCTGATCTTAGGAGAAGATCCCTGATCTAAGGAGGGAATTCCTCAACTTACCCTAAAGATACCTCAAGAGGTTAAGCCTCTCTTAACCTATATAAGTAGGCTCTATGATGGTGGAAAGAGGGGAAGAATTGCAAGCATGAAACCTATGATCTCATAGGAAACACACAGTGAACTGGAGGAGAGTAATCAGTGAAGTTGTTGTCGTCCGGGTCGTGGATCTTTCGAGCAAGAGTTAGACAAAGGGGACTTGACGAAGCTGTCACATTCGCATCTACGGTTGTAAGCTACTTCTATCATTGTTCTCATTAATATGACACGCATGGCCTGTTTCTTTCTAGTTTGTGTCTGATCTTACATGAACTTATCTCTAATAGATAGATCTGTTTTCAAGCTAATATCGATAGAGTAGGAATTGGTCGTACTATTGTTTGTCTACAGGGCTCATCGAGGAGTGAAAGATTGGAGCTCAACTCGGAGCGTGCAGGGACAAACACCGGTAAAAGGTACTTTTGTTCTCCTTCCTCTTCATGCATTAGTTTGTATATATTTGAAAGGAAGTCAGTGTCCACGTTAAGCATCTTCTGTCTTAAGAGTTAAGAGTCTATATCTCAAGAGGAGGTCTACCTGTCCATAGGGAGATTTTCCTTCAACAATATGCTTAGTCTTTGAATGGAAGGCTGAGTTCTTTTCAAGGTGAATGGCACTCCGACTGTCACAGTACAACCTGTTGTTCTCCTGCTTCTTTCCCAATTCCTCCATAAACCTTTGTAACCAAATCATCTCTTTACTAGCCTCTGTAGTAGCAACATACTCTGCCTCTGTTGTTGAAAGTGCAACAACCTTTTGCAGT
>ML821366.1:310813-322992 GCA_009831015.1 Picea engelmannii
AAGACAAAACACTACGCATGCATGCTACTTTTCTACTTGAGGGTTAGAAATTAAGCATAAATTACACAAACCACATATAACTCATGCATTGGGACGGGAAAAGTATTCTTTTATTATTTTCAAAATGAATCAACTTACAATTTAAATTCGAGACCGGCCACCGCTCCTTGATCCTGATCCTGGGCTCCTCCTCTTCTTTTGTCCTCCAACTACTTTGCGTTAATTCTCCTTAGGCTTGAGGAAAGGCTAAAGGGTTGGGACAAATGGATTTAGAAAATGGGAAGAGTTTCTTCTCTATATTTTTCCTCTTCCAAATAGTACCCCTACCCCTTCTTTTATAGGCTAGAAGGAGCTAGGGTTTTGGACAAACTCTTGGCCATGCATGGCCGGGAGTTTCAGTTAACTGACCCATAGCTTTTTGTCCCATTAGCAACTTTCCTATTTTTGAGTTTTGTTAGGTAAACGTGGGTTGTAGTAGGCATGCCAGTGTTCACACGCGTGCAGTAGTGGGTTAGGGCGCGTGTACCTTTACCCAAGAGGGTTTTCAAAGAGGTTTCTCAGCAGATGTTTTGGCAATGAAGGGAAATGGGTTGGCCTGATGCCAGGTAAGCATGTGTGGTGTAATTTAGGGTTATAACAGATGCCCCCTAATGTGTGAGGTCAGAAGAGCATCTGATGGCTGAAATACATTACCAATTCTTTACCAATCTGTACTGATATGATGAATGAGTGAACCCAAGAATCAGGAATCAGGAGGTGTCGTCTGCAAAATAACAAATGTCTCACCAAGGCGGGCATACCCATGCTCGGGATAAGATAGAACCATGGCTACCAATCAAATACACTGTAGATCCATGTCAAATAACTATAAAGAGTAGCCGCGAATAATACACATCGGAGCTACATCTCGAAATCAGAAAGATATACATATAAAGTATCCATCTCCCAGAAGTTGATTCGGCCTGATGGTTGTACTTCAGAGCTCGAGCAACAACTTCAAAATCTTCTACACTCGAGTAGGAGTGTAATATGAGTGTACGACTGCACTACCCAGAGGTCTTCGACGGCTCGTCGGTTATGAACTTGATAATCTTGATGATCAGACTGAAGGCTTCAGTGATTTCGAACAAGGACTTGATTGGATATTCAGGATGGTCGGGTATGCGGACAAGAGACATATTGTAGAGGGGTCGACTAAGGCTTAGTGACAAACTTCCCTTGGATAATAGCACGACAAGTGATAAGACTCGGGTAGCATATCTATTAATCATAAGTCTACGAAGAAGGAGGCAACGCAAACTCTCGATATGTTTGGAAGAGTAACCAAACGGTGGAGGACACAACTCTATATAGCGAGAAAAATCTTACTAAGGTCGTACTACATCCCATAGTCTGATGATCAAACAGACATATGTGCTTCATCCAAGGGCGACTCATTATGCTGCCAATAAAGAAAATACTTTTCCCATCCTCTTTTTGGGGTATATTTGATTTTTTTTGTTCTTTTTTATGATTTTGAAAAAGAATAAAGGAATATTACGTTACAATGGAGGAACGAGTACTGCAAACATACAAGCTCGAGGCACAAGGACAAGACTGATGTTCTGGTAAAATGATACTCGAGAAAAATCCTCCAGTGTCCAAAGGTGTTAAGACGCAGAAGCAAACGGTTACTAGGCTGATGGGTAAGGTATGCAAATGTGGTTGATAGAACACACAATGGTAACGTCCTTCGATGTAAGTTTAACGAGCCTAGAGAAGGTAAGCTCGGTGGTTTTTCATATTTAAAGAGTCTGAAAAAGAATAAAAGAAAACTCCATTGGGGTACCTTTTTCGTCAATAGTCTAGTCAGTTCGAAAAAGGGATAAACTAACACCGAGTAGACGTCAATTCAAAACCATTTTAACGAGTGTGACAAGGACAAGATCACTCGGCAATTTTTTCACTTTTAAGGAGTCTGAAAAAAGCTTAACTATGGACTCCATCAGGAATATTCTTCTGGACCGATTTAACGAGTGTGAAAGAATAAGGTCACTCGACGATATTTTCAATTTTAGGGAGTCTGAAAAGAGCTTAACTATGGACTCCGTGGGGGTTTCTTTTTCGAAAATTTAGTCCCTCAGGCCTGAAAAAGGAATAAAATTATACCTAAGAATACTCTTCTAAAGAATAGGAATTCAATAGAGTGTTCCTTTGTTCGTACAGTTGACTGTCCGGACCGAAAAAGGGGTAAACTATCGCCGGACAGACATGACTTCAAATTTCAGTTTAACGAGCGTGAAAGGTCACAAGATCGCTCGGCAATCTTTTCATCTTTAGAAGGTCTGAAAAGGGCTTAAAAGGAGACCCGTTATGTTTTGGGAGTCTGGAGGGTAAAGAAAAGAGTGAAAAATACCCATGCAAATGAGGCTCAAACTCGTATTCAGGAAAGACTATATGGACTCCCGAGCCTACAGTGTTGTTAAAAACGGCATGGACACCATAATGCAACCAGGACCTACCTAGGGCATCCATGTTTTGGTAAGCTCTACCACCAAGTTGCGACACTTCTAGAGCAGATATGACGGTTCTGTGTCACAACCGAATGGGATTGATCCTATATCATAAGAACAAAAGGCAACGAGATGCAACAGTTGGGATGAAATCCTACCCTATATGCTCAAGTTGATTTTTGAAAAAAAAAATGTTTTTTATGGACCATCAATTTTTATTTTTATTTTTATTTTTTTTCGAAACTCAATAAAAATTGTCCCAATACCTGATCAAATCCCTCCCATATAACCCCTGGATCACTCTAAATGGTTTTTGGTATAAAGAAACTAATAAAAGGGCCCAAAAAAGTGACAAAAAGAGGCCAAAAAGTCTATAAATAGAAGCTGGCAGCTCATTATCACCATTGTTGTTTTGGAAATTGACTCTGTAGCCAAAAGACCCCCTTTGCCAAAGATCGTGATTCTGGGAGCCACGGTGGATGAAACGGACTTCTGCTTGGACCAAGTAAGTACAAACTCCCTTGTCTAGCTATTCAATACTTCATTTTTATCATTTAATTGATTTTGGGGGTGGGCGTCGACCTCAAAAAGGTTGGCCCTAGGCAAACACAGGCTGTCCAGGGACAGCCCGCGGGTACCCGCGACTGTCGCCTCTACAGGCCACGGGTACCCCCCCGCGTGGTGAAAAAGACAAAATTAAAAAAGTATTGACCCTCCTTTTGATTTGTTGTGTTGGCAGGATGTATGTTCAGTGGAGGGAAAGGGAGCACGAGGCCACCAATGAGTTAGTGGCTGCAGATCCGAATGTTGTGGCCGTGCTGACGCAGTGTGGGTTGGTGAAATTATTTCTATGTCCATTTATGCACGCGCAACCAAGGCTACTGAATGCCTTGGTTGATTACTGGCACCCTGATGCAGAGGCATTCATGCTAGAGGGGCAATCCTTGGTGCCCACCACCGAGGATATTTACTTTTTGACTGGCCTCTCAAGCAGAGGGGAACCAGTCAACTTTCAGACTTTTCCTGTGGGGCCGAGCAAAGTCTCGGAGCTGATAGAGGAGTACTGTGAGGCTGGGACCGATCATAGAACTTCTTCGGTACCCATTAGTAGGATTACCAGCCTCGCCCTACAGACTATTTTATTGCTCATTGGGCGGATTACCGGCTCAGCAGCCGTGCACCAGGCTTCGCACGCACAGATGAACTGTGCGATCCAGTGCATGAATGCACAAATTTTTTATTGGAGTACCACATTGTTGGACTGCATGAAGAGTCAGTTGACAGCTTGCTGACAGCGGACACACAAGAACTTCGAGTTTGGGACCATCCTATGTTCATTCTTCTTCGAGAGAGTTCCGTGTTTCAGTCCTCGGCTGACAGTACGAGGACATCTGGCCACTTTCCCCGCAGTATGCAGATGGGCAGTGTTACTGCCACGACAGGGTGGTGGAAGGACTGTGGAGACCTTCAACGATGACTTTTTTGTGTGGCTGTCACGACAGATCCTGACTATTGAGGACTACCCATATGCGGGGATCGACTTCTCCAGAGATCTAGAGATTTCAGTGCCTCCTGGTGAGGAGCGAGGGGAGATGGGTAAGTCTCCACCTGTATAGTTTTTTTGTTTGCATATGTAATTTTTATGTCTTTTTTGATATATATATGATGTTTTTGTATACCAGAGGTTTTGATGGGTGAATGTTTATTGCATGTATATGTGGGACCCGTGCGACCTGCCGACTATGCACGGAACAGGCATCGCCCACGGCCAGAAGCCGCAGCTGCCATCGCTGGAGGAGTAGCAGTAGCAGGGAACCTCCCAGCAAGAGAGGCCGAGAGGGTCCTGAGGCGAATTGAGCGGAACTTTACTGTGCTCACTCACACAGTTCCCATGGCAGAGATAGAGGACCTGCCGCCATCCATGCAGACTCATGTTGTGGGGGCACCTCGGACATGGGTCCGATTGTTTAGGCGTTTAGCCCAAGCTGTACATGATTACAACAGGGCCCATAGGCCCTGAGCAGACTTTAGACTTTTATGTGCCACGAGCACTGATATGTATATATTTTTTGAGGGCATAAGCCCAGTGACTCGTTATTGTTCCCACTTTTGAGGTGCTTGCGCCCATCTATGTACTCTGAGGATTTTATGATGTTTATATATGGGTTTTTTTTTTTTATCTCTTTTTGTGTCTTATGGATTATGTGTGCAAAAATGTATTTACATGTTTATGTTCATGATCTTTTTATATGTGGGCAAGATGCCAATCTAAAATGTGATTAGCTAGAGTATCTGTGATTTGGTTTAATCTCCTAGGAACATGAAAATATGTAATATAATCAAAGTTGTGTTCTAAGAGATGTACCCTAAGGAATCGTCGGTGTAATGTTGGATCATAAACTCGGTATATTCTGTTTAGCTGTGACACAACCAGTTGAGCGTCTAGATAGACCCGGAGATGAGAGATACCCAATGACAATGCATCACGAAGCAACTCAATAACTGCACTATACTCGGCAACATTATTCGTGGTGTCACCTAAGCATATACCTCCGAAAGATAACAACTGACCCTGTGGTGTAAAGATTACCCAAGCTGTAGAGGCAAGCCTCCGCGTGTGTCGACTAGCACCGTCCGCATAACCAACAAACACCTTGGACTCACTTGACATCTACCATATTGACGAAAGATAACATCAATGACACGTCCATAACACTTTTTAAAAGAAACGTAAAAAAGTAATAGTACAAAGACTATACATATGTTACAAAAAGTTACCCACAGTGACCTCTCTATGAGTAATACTTCTTGAGGTAGAGCCCATTCCTAGGCTCCGCCAAAGCATTCCCTTCAAAATTGACCAAACGATAAGCGCCCTTTTTTAAAACCTCCTTAATAATGAAGGGTCTGAACCACGTGGGTTTAAACTTTCCTTCCCCCAGGGGGTCCTTATCTTGGTCATAGACCAGGACAAGGTCGCCTTCAGAAAAAATCCGAGGACGAACAGACCTATCATATTGACACTTGACCTTATGTTTATGAGCCTCGTTGGCCAGGGCCGCATCGCGACACTGCTCATCAAGTTGCTCCAGGTGTACTAACCGTTCTTCAAGTGGAGAAGTGTATGGCAATAATTGTACTGCCAATTTCAGAGATGGTATTTGACATTCAATGGGCAAGACTGCTTCCAGCCCGTAAACGAGTTGGAAAGGTGAGAAACCGGTTGCAGTCTTAACTGATTTTCGGTAAGCCCATAATGTCGAGTAAAACATCAAATGCCAGTTTGACTTGGCTGAGTTGATAGTTCGTTGTAGAATCATCTTAAGAGTTTTGTTTACATCTTCCACCTGTCCATTGGCTTGGGGGTAGTAAGGTGATGAATGTTCTTGCCGTAACCCAAGCTTTGATGTTAGTTCAGACATCATTTGGTTCTGAAAGTGACTGCCATGGTCAGTGACAATCTCTCTCGGGACGCCGAACCGTGCTATAATCTGGTTGAATAAGAAGAGAGCTGCAGTCTCTCCATCATCTTTAAATTTTGGCATAGCTTCAACCCATTTAGTGAAGTAGTCAACAACTACGATGATATAGCACTGCCCCCTTGCTGACGGGGGGTTGCATGTAGTGTAATCAATGCCCCACTTAGTGAAGGGACCAACTGTGATGACAGGAAACATAGGAGCTGGATGTGCCCTCATCTTCCGAGAGAATATTTGGCACGGATGGCACTTCTTGACTGACTCTATACAATCTTTGATAAGTGTAGGCCAGAAGTAACCTGCTCATAAAATCTTTTGGGTTGTTGCCAACCCAGATAAGTGACCGCCACAAGCTCCTGTATGACAATCGTTGAGCACTATGACGGCCTCCTCATGAGTGAGACATCGACGCAAGATGCAATCTACACCTCTCTGATACACCATATTATCGAGTATGAGATAGTTCTTAGCCTGATGGCGTATCCGCTGACGCTCATCACGAGAAGCAGAGGTGGGGCACTTCAAAGTCTGGAGATAGATCAATATATCTCTGTACCAGGGGTCTGAAGATTCAATCAAAAACATATCCCCCCGGATAGGCGATTCCTCAGGCACAACGTCACCTAACTCAACTGGAAGCTCCGAAATAAGTTCTGCGAAGACCAATGACTTCTTGGACTTTGCTGAAACGAAGTCTAAGTCAAATTCTTGGAGGATGACCATCCATCTACTGATTTTTCTGTCGATAACTCGTCGTGTCCACATGTACTGGAATGGATTCACGACAACAACGACGGTGGTCTTGCGAAACAGAACATAGTGACGGAACCGTTGAACAGCATGAACTGTTGCCAATGAAAGTTTTTTGAGATGGAAATAATTAAGTTCTGGTCCTACGAGGCTTCGGCTTAGGTAATAGATCACGTATTCTGAAAACGAATCATCTTCCTGAACCAAAACCATGCCTATGGTTGACTCTGCGACGACCATATATAATAAGAAATCTTTCTTATAATTAGGTGGTCGTAGCAGAGGCGCGGTTGTTAGGGCATGTTTTAATGCATCGAAAGAGCATTGAGCAGCTTCCTCCCAGAAAAAGGGAACATCTTTCTTCAGTAAGAAGTTTGCGATGAAGCGTCGTAAGAAGTTTGCCTTGCCTTGAAGACTTTGAAGTTGCAAGATTGTGCGTGGGGGGGGCAACTGGATTATTGCCTCCACCTTAAGAGGATCCACCATGATCCCTGTGGTTGATACGATGAAACCTAACAAACGTCCTGACATGACACAAAAGCTGCACTTGTTGGGATTCAAGCGAATCCTGAAGTGGCGACAGCGTTCGAAGATTAGTCTGAGGTGCATAGGATGATCCTTTTGCTTGCGAGAGCGTGATGCTAAATCATCTAGATAGGGCTCGACTATATGTTTGAGGTCGTAAAACACAAAAGACATGGCCTGCTGGAAAGTGGTTCCAGCATTCTTGAGGCCAAAAGGCATCTTACGATAGGCGAATGTACCCCACGGACAAATGAATGTCGTTTTGTGTTGGTCCTCAAGTTTGATTTGGATTTGATTATAGCCTGAAAAACCATCCATGAACGAAAAGGCTTCACAACCGGCACATTCATCAATGATCTGGTCGATGAATGGGGTTGGATAATAATCTTTTGGACATGCCTTGTTCAAATCACAGAAATCGGTACATACACGAATCGTGCCTTGTTTTTTATCAACCGACACGGGGTTTCACACCCATTGAGTCAAATGGATAGGGTAAATGAACCCTGCCTTGAGAAATTTCTCAACCTCAGTCTTAATGGCTGCTGCTTTCTTAGGATTAAATGGACGAAGTTTTTTTCGAACATGCTTGGCATTTGGATACGTTGTGATTTCATGTTCAACTATTTTCAGATCAATGCCTGGCATTTCCTCATAAGACCAGGCAAAAACATCGCGGAATTCTTTGAAAAGATCCGTGTAAATATGAATCTCTTCGGGGGAGAAATCCGCCCCGACAAAAACATTCTCCATGACGCCAGGGTTGCGGGAGATGTTGATAGGTATGGTTTCAGCGATAGTCACCATATTTCCCTCAGCATAAATTTCCTGTGTAGCTAGGAGGTTAATAGGACACGACTGATCTCTCATCATGGTGATAGTGAATTATCCTGCCTTAATTCGGTGTAACTCTGGGAGGAAGTAAGATCTATGATGAAGATCTTCCCAAGGTTTGTCCGGACTAGTCATTTCTTCGATTACTGCTTCGTCGGAAGGCAAGACTAAGTCTAACGAATCAGTGGTAGCAAGAGAACCCTGAGCCCAAATAGGCTCTAGAAGTGGATCCAACTCTTGTGCGGGAGTCGGATCAGGGTTAGCTGAAGCTTGCTGGACTAAAGAGTACGCTACTTCAGCGATCGACAAGGGCATGGACATGCCGGAGTGCCCTGTCTCATCCATCGTGGCTGATGGGGAAGGAAGAATCCACGGATCCTCAAAGTAAATCGTGCGAAACGACGAAACGTGAAAAATCTCAGCCTTGTGATGACTAGACATAAACTTGACATCGTCATGGGGAGGTGGGTAATCGAAGGTACCCATCAAGGATGGGCACAAACCAACTCCTACGTTAACAACACCGGGTTGAGGATTATCAATCATGGGAACCGTGGATGCCCCCAAAGCTGGGTCAGGCCTAGAGAAGGACAATTGATCAATGGTCACTATCCGACCCTCGTGTGGAAACAACAAGACGCAGAAAATTGTAGCAACCACAGCTTGCATAGCATAGGTCCAACTTTGACCTAACAAGAGATTATAGTCGAGGGGAGCATCGACTACCTCTACTTTGATGCACACGGTCTTCCCTCCTAACTGCACAGGGAAAGAAGGAACGATGCCATGTGATCGGAAAGAACAACCCTCGAACGTAGTGAGGAGAGTAGGTGATGGAGACAAAGCGGGCTGACCAATGGCCTTCCAGCATGCTAACGACATAACGCAAGTCGAAGCGCCCTTGTCGACCACCGTGCAGAAGATATTCCATGTAAAAGTTTTCATGGGATGAGCCACTACTATCTGAAACACGACGTGGTAAGGTAGACGAGGTTTTAAGTCGGTCGTATCTAACATGATGGTACCCGGGTTACAAGTCTCAGTAGAGCCTAAATCAGTCAACAAGGCTTTCCACTGAGCAGGGCAGCTTTGGAGGACCTCCAAAGCGGACATCGCACAAGGGGTTTGTGATAAATCTTCCACCACAAAGTAATTTTGGGCGGCCCTCGCGTTTGGGTTGTGAGAAGCTTTCTTAAATGCACCCTTTGGGATGCGTTTCATTGTTTCACCCAACATCTTCTCGATCTATAGAGGAAGAGATGGGATCTCAGCTTCTTTACCCTTCTCAGAGGCGCTTGGTTTACTATAGTCGTGCGCTCTAGTTGTTATTAAAGCATCACCCCTAACCATATATACATTTGCAGATGAGGAATTGTTAGTGGGAGGGCAGGTTTCTTAGCTGCCCCCTTCGGCACTTGTAGCGGCTTGAGTTAAATTTTTCCCATGCTGAAAGGGATTAGTCAACACAACTTGCTATTGCTGTGTGACAAACTTCTGGGCCTCTGCAAGTCGAGGACATAGATGGGTCAGGTGGTCTTCCGCACACAAGTTGCATGGATACCTCGCCTTCCGTTTTTCCGTGGTGCCCTCGTCAGCATTATCAGTGGGTTTTTTATCCCCCTTACCCTTCTTGCATTGTCTTTTCTTCCCTTCAGGCTGTTGGGTGGCCTTTGGGTTAGTCGTCTGCATGGAGTGTACTTCCGACGTTTGGGTAGGAGGAGCAGCCAAAGCAGTAGTCTGGCTGGCCGTTGAGTGTTGTATAGATAACTGTTGCAATTGTTTTGTCAATTGCTTGGCAGGCTTGGTTTGTGTTGAGCCAACAATACCATCGACATGTGGTCCAGCTCTCTGTCTAGTTTTATCCAGTATCGATCGTGGTGCATCCGACAGGATGTTGTATAATAAACTAGACTGAGAATAGATAAGCTCAAACTGTTGAGCCCTCATGATGGCATCTTCTTCGGATAAAACTCATGAAGTCGCGACATATTTAGATAATTGCGGGACTAAAGACTTAAGGAACCACTCAAGCAGGAATGCTAGTGGGACTGGTACTTTTATTAGACTCTTTCGGCGTCTCCACTCTCAGATATGGTCAGAGATATGGTCTGTTGTCATCTGTCCAAAATTGGCCAGCAGCTCTGTGCCAGTGTCATATCTCACAGGTAACTAGAAATGGTTAAGGAAATCCATCGCCAGTTCGCCAAAAGAAGAATATCTTGAGCGATCAAGCTCGATGTACCATTTCGCGGCACTCTCGATAAGAGTGCGTTGAAACAATCGCAACTGGATGGAGTCATCTTTCAATGAGTTAGATGAACACCAAAGATGGAAAGTAGTCACGTGATCACCTGGATCTTCATTAGGCTTGGCCTCGAACTTTGGAATGTCTGAAGGCAACTTCGTTGGCATAGGAGGCCAACGTGGATCGTAACAAATAGGATCATTTAACAACCTTGTCAAATCTGGAAAGTGTAATGTCGCCAGGAATGGTAGTTTGGGTTGCTGCTGATAGCTTGGGAAAAAGGGTCCTGGGTTTTGACTGGCACTAGGTTGCGAGGAAAAGTTTGGCTGCTGGCCCGAATTCTGGTAGAAACCATGACCCTGACCAGCGTAAGGATTTTGCATCTGTGGAGACATCATTGGCTGATTCCCCATAAAGGACATAGGATGTTGGGCATTCATCATGTGTGACGGACTTTGGGAAGGATTACCCCATGCCGGTCCTGATGGGAGAGGAATAGAAGTTTGTCCAGGGTTCCATTAACTATGGAAAGAATTACCCCAGAATGGCATTCCAGAGGAGGGAACGGATCCTTGACCTGAGTTCCAAAGTCCTGCTATATGTGCCCCCGGTGCAGGAATAGTACCCTGCGCCGGAGTAGACTGTCCAAAAATGGGAGTGCCCCCAGATGGGAAAGCAGTGGATGCGAAAGTGTTGTTACCAAACGTCCTGTTCCAAACAAACGATGACGAACCTACTGGCATAGTGTGCGCAGGTGTTCCTTGACTCCCGACTCCAAATGGACTCGTGTGTGCAGGCTACCCAGTGGACTGCTGATGCAGACCACCAAGCGAAGGGGACGAAGGAGAGATATGACCTCCAGCGTAAGGAAAGGCATTAAAAGGGACAGGAATGCCCCCAAGTTGACCTTGCAAAGGAGCGGTAGAGCTCCCTGCCCCCATACCCAAAGTCTATAAAGTGGAGTGAGTGAGTGGAGGACTTGTGCCTGAACTAGGCATACCGTACGAGAACGGAGAGCCTGTCGCACTAGGTGTGAAGGGATTTGTGGCCGCCGTGATATATGGGGTCGGTCCACTGTGCGACATAGTTGCGGCCGAGACCATGGTGGCCCAGGCCAACGACGGCAAGTTAGGAGATGCTTATCCTATGGTAGCAACGGTGGTGGGAAAGGAAGAATTCCTAGAGGAAATAACAGCATTTGTTTCCATAGCTGTATGAGGCACTGATAGGCATTCGTAAAACTGGATTGGTACACTGACCGATGGCCAAGTATCAGTGGTTGGGGTTTCAACCGAACCAATATTGGTGGTTGATTCCTCCAGGAGTTGTTCAGGTACAATGGTTTGCAACCCGGTTGCTTCAAAAGACCCTTGTTGTTCTAGCTTCCACCTCAATGGTGGCAGGGGTGGCTCCAGTATAACCAGCGGCAGGCCCAGAGGCCTTCGTGACTGGTGGAGCTCAAGATCCTCCACTGTGTGAGAAGATCCAAGACACGCTAAGGTATTCTACACGTTCAAACAGTAACACACACTAAAAAAGAAGCCCCTAAAAGATAAGACAAGCAATCACTAACTATTTTCAAGAACAGTTACAACAACCAACACTAGAGCAACTTACCAGTGCAAGTGCAACTCGAAAACGGAAGCACCCTCCGGGTATACTCTGCAAAGCGTGGCCCGATGTCTATCCTAGGTACTGTGGTATACCCCCACAGTCACCTGTGTATGTCCCTAAACAAGATTGGCAACTAGTTTGCCAGCACGCGAACAGTCACCAGGCGGGTACAGTCGATAGTCGGGTAGACCACAATGAGCAGGGTATCAAGCCCGAAACCTGTCAAGGGTATCGAGAGAA
>ML821366.1:323092-336662 GCA_009831015.1 Picea engelmannii
GACTTCTACACTCCCTATCACAGACTCCAATGTTTGGTTTTGAGTGGCCTTGGAGAGTTTCCTCTCTAACCTAATCCAAGGCCCTAGTCCTGAACTAGTGTATGAACCCTACAAACAAAAAGTCTAATAGATTTTAAATTAGCGTTGCTTTTACGGAATTTTTTATGTCACAAGGTATGAAGGTGAAACTGATGATGTGTAAAGACTCAAAGCAAAAACGAATGAAAAAAAGTTGGGAACAAAATTCTTTTACTAAATGCAAAAATCAACAACTTTTCACACAAGAAAGACTTCTTTTCTTTTCAATTTTTTTTTTAAGATTTCATGCAGCAAACATAAAGGAATCTCGCTCGACTACGAGCTACTTATACTCTAAATGAACTGCAAAAACTTATGAACAAAAGACTTCTTCCTAGCTATTGATGCAGAAACACAATCTTCAAAGAAATATATTTTTTTTATTTAAGTGCTAAATGAAGCAACAAAGGGAAAATGCCGACAAGCACAAAACCAAGAACAAAACAAAATTCTGGCTTAAAGAGTAGATCACAAGGAATCAGAGCAAAGATGCACAATGGAAATCAAGAAAGCACAGACTCATATGCTTGTCTAAAAACCATAAAACAAATTTTATTTTTTTCTTTTTTTATCTTTTCTATCAACTATCCACTAAGAAAAAACAGGCTAAGGGTAAGAGGCCCTAACCTACTGACTGTTCAAACCTGGGCTCAAACCCCTGAGAGAAATACTTCTCACCACAGGAGGAGATGACTGCCCCACCCTGATTGAAAAGCAACCTGTCAAAGCACGCCTCTGTCACTGAAACAGCACGCATGCAGAGCTACTACAGAGCACGTGTACCCGCGGGCTGCACTTGCACAGGCCGCGTGTATGTATAAACCACAAGACAAAAACAAACATAGGCAACCCAGACTAGGAAGAGGCCTCTGGTATTGATAACCAGGGTCTCTTGAAGTCTTGGATGCTTCTTCTTAACAAAAAAAAAAATAATAATTGCAAAGAATAACAAAACGCAATAAAGCAAACTGAGACAAGACTATGAGCCAGCAAGACTCAGACAGGATCCAGAAAGCCCCCTGAGAATGTATAATTCTGACAGGGAAGAGGAGGACCACCTCTCAAGCTCTCTGAACTCCCACACGCTATTGAAACCTCTACAGCAGGCATTCAAATGCGGGCTATAGAAGGTTAGGGCACAGGCACACGCGTACAGGCCTTCTATAGGCCACATGTACCTCTGTGTGTCCCGAAAACTACCGTCAAGCAACAGTTAGGGAAAACTGGTATAAAGAACCAGGCTCCCTGCTAGCTCAGGCCTTACTGAAAAAGACAGGCAAAGAAACAGAAAATCTAATCTCTTAAACTACCCAAAAACTAAATCCGGAAACCCTAAAGAGTATCAATCCCCAGTGGAGTCGCCCATTCTGTTGTTGGGAAATAATACCCTACGAACTAGCAAGCTAGGGCTAGGCTTGCATGTAGATTTTGACCTTCAAGAAATGACCTTTTAACCTACCACCCAAAACTTAAACCCCTTTTTCATGATACATGCATGGAAAGGAACTACTAACCTTTTTACTGATGTTTGGTGTAGATCCTCTGTTGCGCTCTTGACTACTCGCTCGTGCGGCTCCTTCGAAAGTTAACCTGCAATCAAGACAAAACACTACGCATGCATGCTACTTTTCTACTTGAGGGTTAGAAATTAAGCATAAATTACACAAACCACATATAACTCATGCATTGGGACGGGAAAAGTATTCTTTTATTATTTTCAAAATGAATCAACTTACAATTTGAAGTCGAGACCGGCCACCGCTCCTTGATCCTGATCCTGGGCTCCTCCTCTTCTTTTGTCCTCCAACTGCTTTGCGTTAATTCTCCTTAGGCTTGAGGAAAGGCTAAAGGGTTGGGACAAATGGATTTGGCAAATGGGCAGAGTTTCTTCGCTATATTTTTCCTCTTCCAAATAGTACCCCTACCCCTTCTTTTATAGGCTAGAAGGAGATAGGGTTTTGGACGAACTCTCGGCCATGCATGGCCGGGAGTTTCAGTTAACTGACCCATATATTTTTTTCCCGTCAGCAACTTTCCTATTTTTGAGTTTTGTTAGGTAAACGTGGACTGTAGTAGGCCTGCCAGCGTTCACACGCATGCAGTAGTGAGTTAGGGCGCGTGTACCTTTACCCAAGAGGGTTTTCAAAGAGGTTTCTCAGCAGATGTTTTGGTAATGAAGGGAAATGAGTTGGCCTGATGCCAGGTAAGCATGTGTGGTGTAATTTAGGGTTATAATAGTGTGGCATGAAATGAATCCCCTGAATCTACTACCCAAGACTCAGAAATATTATCTACAGAAAGAATCAAAGCATCTTGTAACACATCACCTATTACATTTTCTTCCTGATTTCTCTCCTGCTGTCCATCTCTTTGTTTCTTTGGAGCTTTGCAGTCTTTCTTTAGATGTCCTTTCTTCCCACAATTCCAGCACTCTATCTTTCCAAGTTTGGATTTGGATCTGCCCTTCCTAGAATTCCCACGGTTCCCTGAGCCATTTCCTCTATCCTTTTGTCTTCCCCTGTTCTCCATGTTCAACGCATTATCTGATGTCTCACCTGTGCTTTTCTATTGCATTTCCTCACTAAGGATAACACCAACAACATCATCAAATTTTAAAGTATTTGAACCAGAGACAGAGTTACTTACAGCCATGACCAAGCCATTCCAGCTTTCTGGCTATGAGCACAAGATTAGAAGAGCCCTAACCTCATCATCAAAGTCCACTTTTACAAAAATTAGTTGATTAGTAACCATATTAAATTCATTTAAATGATCTGCAACAGACCCACCTTCTGACATCTTCATATTAAATAATCTCTTCATTAGAAATACCTTATTGGATGCTCAGGGTTTTTCATACAATTTGGCCAACGTGTCCATCAAACCCTTCGTTGTCTTTTCTTTCGAGATATTGAAAGCCATCGACGCTGCCAGGCTCAGCCGTATCATTCCTAGAGCCTTTCTGTCAAGAATCTCCCATTCTTCGTCCTTCATGGCAGCCGGCTTCTTTGCTACTCTGCTCAATGGTAGGAATAGATCCTTCTGATATAAATAATCTTCCATCTGCATCTTCCATAACTGGTAGTTTTGGCTGTTAAATTTCTCGACCCTAAACTTTCCATCTTCCAACATTGCTCCCACTTGAACCAAGAACCCTCTTTTCCTGTGAGTTACCTTACGCTCTGATACCAGTTGTTAGAAAAACAGGACCACGGAGCAATAAAATAAAACAAATGCGGAAATAAAACACAGAAGATACACAATACAAGAGAGACACCGATTTATGTGGTTCACCCAGTGTGGGCTACGTCCACCATAGAAATTGCCAAGTCTTTTCTTTATTATTATCCAACAAAATGAAGGGATACAACCTATAGCAAAACCCACCCTTTCTTTATTATTATCCAGCAAAATGAAGGGATACAACCTACAGCAAAACCCGTTGCAACTTCCTCTTCTTTCTCTCACAGTATCCTCTCTCAGAATACAATACTCGCCAACATACATAGCCACAATACATTTCCCTCATAAAAGAGGGTTGTCTTCTAGGGCAAAAAACCCTAACATAATCTCTATCGTTAGATATGTGACCTTGTAATGAACGGTCAAAATTTACAATAAAATTACAATATACTTTTACAAGGCAATTTTTGCATCGGGGGCTTCACCCCCAATCCCACGCTAGGGTCCCGCTTGCACCCAAACCCCCCAGCCGGGGGGATAGCCCCCCCGGACCCTGTAGAGGGGGTACCCCCCCTCTGCACTCCCCCGCATGGAAGAGTGTACATACTTCTGGGGTGTAAATACTTCATGGGGTATAAACACAGCTGAAAGTAAAAGACCTTTAAATCAGGAAGATAATCAGGGTCCACAACCAACAAAAGCCATTGTCATGCAGGGAAGCTATTGAGGAGCGCACCTTTGTGGGCCATTTCTGGGAGGTTTGTAAATTCGTTTTCAGGGCCGTCTGTTTTGATGGGTTCTTGAGATCTAGTAGAACACAACCAGCTCATTTTTGTAATCCATTGGAACCTTCATGATGTACTTGAAAATATTTTAAGACAAATAAGAAATCCCACTAAGACAAAGGCCCGGAGACATAGGCGATATTGTCAAACTCCGTTATCACTTTTGTGTTTTATGGTTTGTTGTTCTTCATGCTTATTTCCAGATTTGTATATTGTTTAATGGTTGCTATGTTTCCTCCTTATTTCTTCCTCTTTCAATAGTTTCCTAAATGGTAAATTAAATCATGCAAGATAACTCAACCATTGTCATTTAAAAGATTTTTTCGGATCAAGTGGTATCAGAGCTAGTTGACAGTTGGATTTTGAGTTTTCATGTTTAGCAGGGAAAAGCTCATATCAGTTGATAAAATGGCATATAAAGAGGGACTTTCTCAAGATGAGAAGGATATTCGAAAAAATATCTTTTCCATGGCTGAGATGGTGAAAGTGTTGTATGAAGACTACTTGGAACGAAAGAGATCGGTTCAAGAGAGCTCTTCAAAGAACAACAAAAGCAAAGAAGAATTGAAGGAATTGCCTTCTATACCGAATTCAAAAAAAATCTCTGAGGTATACAGTGGAAGTCATTCATCAATTTCACATTGTTCCCATCAAGATGGTTCTTTTGTTGCATTTGAAAAGCATACAAGAGGTATATGTTTGAAATTCCTAACCAAGATGGGATATGAAGGAAAACGCCTTGGATGTAAGGGACAAGGAATATTTAATCACATAGTGGTGATGGAAATACCTTGTTATTTAGGATTGGGCTATGGTGAAGAGGAGATTGTACCATTCTCCAAGATGGGCTCTAAAACATCAGAAGCAAGTGATGCTTCAAATGGCCAGCCTAAGTCATTACAGGATCGATTCACGAAAGGTGATGGCGTATCACTCGTTGATGGTGATAGTGAATGAAAGTTGTCTCCAAAGAAAAGTGAAGATTAGCAAGGAAGGTATAATGGTCATGGTTTTTCCAAATCTCTTTTTGATTATAAAAAACATAATCATGTAATATGAAACTTGTGGAATATGTATCCTTGTACTTTTTGTCATTCACCCAAGCATTGTGTGGAAAAGTGTTGGAAGAGACAATCTTTGTACAGGAATTTTATTTCGACCAGGAAGGAGACACGACATAAAGACTCAACTCCACAATGGAAGAAAGGGAAGGGAAAACAAGTCTAGATGCCAAAAAACCACTGCACTTATTGCAACAAGGGTGGACATCAAAAGGCTAATTGTTGGAAGCTTAATCTAGAGCTTTGTCCAAAGAAGGACAAAAGGATTGCAAATATACTCCCAAAGGAAGAGTTATTACCAGTGAAGCAATAGGAACACCATGAAGGAAAGAAAGAAGTTGCTTGGTTTTGCCAGAAGTGGATGTCACATCTTCATTGTATTTTGCTTCCATTAATGTAATCACACATGTTGAAATGATGACCTGTTATAACATCATTTTTGTACAACATCATGTTTTGTTTTATCCTTATGAGTATGTAATCAGTAAAGGTTAATTTTGTAACCTTTTGGATGACCAAAAGGTTTATTAGTGGGGAGTTGTGATCCAAAATGGATCCCGGAGAGAAGATGGGGCTCAGAAAGGCCTAATAATCAAAGTGCTCAGAATATCTTCAAAACATACATATGTGTAGGCCTCGTCGATATGAACCCAATGCAACTTAAACAGGCTCAAACAGATGTCGTATGACCAAGATATTGCGGTCTATTTGTTTCGTCAAATAGGCAAAAAAAAGATGCTAACTGTACAATCCGTACAATCCATAAAGTGTTGACATGGCAGTTGACTGTACAGGCCATACGGCTATACATATGATGTGGCAGGGTGCATTAGTGTTGATGTGGATAGGTACAGGTGGACCAGTGATAATGTGACACATGGCACCACTGAAAGGGTGACACATGGCATGTTCATACAGCTGACGTGGAAAGTCCATACAGTTGGTATGACATGGCGCTGGCATGGTAGGTACACTGGCATATGACTAGGTTGACACCTGGGAAAATAGGTGGAAGAATAGGCAATTGACACGTGTCCTTGTTTTGGGTGAATAACATGGTGCCATGTGGCCCAGTCCTGGGCTGCCACGTGGCACCCCTCTATTGGTTAGCAGTGTTTGGCAAAAGTTGGACCCCACGGGAGTCGACCGCGTGACCTCTGACCGGGTGAATGGTTTGGCAAAGGCCGAGCTACCAGCCTGCCCGCATATGTTCCTTGTAATGTACATGGAGGGCATCCACATGACCAGGAGCATGTAGGAAGGTGGTTGTGCCCTTAATCTTTGCATAAAGTGGGTTTATTACTTTATATTAAGATTTTTATGGATTTCTTCAATAGGTTTTGGAGATTTAATCCATTTTTGGAGGATCTTGGGCCCTTTTTGAGGCCAGATCTTGGGGAGAAGTTGGGAGGTTGTTACCCACTTCATGCCTATATAAACCAGAGGCTCTTAAAGCCAAGGATGGGGGTTCTGTTGACGAGCGTAAGTGACACACCGTCAACTGGAAGGATAGATCTGGACCGGGGTTGTCTAATTAACCCAAGTTGTTTGGAGTGATATATCCTGGCGGGTTTAATGGATCCGTTAGCCAACTAAGGTCCTAAACTAATGAAAGAAAATAAACTACCCTAAATCTATAACTATGATACTATGTACACAAATCTAATTATTTACAAATGCTAAACAAAAACATAAATATGAACATGTGATTATGAACAGGATATTTAGAATTTGCAAGTTCTGGTGGATGTCTTGTGAAATCAATGTTTTTGTAATTGTTTACGAAGTAGATAAAGAAAGCACGTATTTTTTCTTTATTTTTTGTTTACTAATTTAAAATCTAAGAACTCAAAAGATACTAATAAAACATAATTTGAAACAAGAATAGAATAATAGTCACAGCCAATTTAAATTGTCTTATTTCACTAATGAATAAAATAACAGAAATTGAATGCGAATAAAACTAACCTGAGATTAGTCTCATACTGTGTCTATATCCTTGTACATTTCAAACTTCCAGCTATCTTGCCTATCAGAGAAATCTGTAAAAGGCTTGTGCTAACATCTCCAGAATAAACTCAATGTATTTTTGGGAGCAAGGATATAAAAACAGGGTGATAAACATATAAATCCAGTGACCTTGTAATGATGAATGTTTACAGTAAAAGAAATTTTAATGTGAAACATTCATATGATACATCAACTTAACATCAAGCATAAATCGATGATATTAAAGTGAAATAATGATCACAAATATAACATATGAAACAACAAGTTATAGACAAAATTTAAAGCATTGAATAAAATGAAACATTACATGCTAATGAGGCTAAAGTTGTATAACATGTTAATATTCCATAATATAAGAGGCAAAACATAAATGGAATAGTGTCACACTGGTCTAAAGCCGAAATGTGAACAACTTGTCCATATAGTCTTTGGGAATTACATGTCCATAATGCGTTCCAAAAAGGATCCCCTTACTAACAAAAGTGAACAGTATTTAAAGTAATCCAGGATCCAAATACTCATATCTCACAGGATAGAGTTGATTCTCCCAAAATCAAGTAATATTACAAAAAATAGTGGATTGGAAACCACTCATAACAGAGTCTGTTTATTCAAAATTAAATCAAAGTTTTTATAAAACATAAATAAGGAGAAACTACTAATCATTTAGGCGTATAATTGAAAATATTTCCTCCAAGCAATCAACAGCAGAATCTCCCATTTCCTGAGAATAGCAAAACCAATTTTATATATTAGAAAAATAATTGCTAATCACTAATTATTATTATTAAAAGGACTGGCTATAAAATCAAACATTATGTAGCCAGTCTTTATTTTAGTAAATGAAATCACAATTCAAAACTACTTATTTCGACTTAGATAACAAAATCAAACTAAATCACAACAAAACATTTTACCATTAAAAATATGCCAATGAGGGATCAGATAGTTCAGAGTTTATAATTGCCTTGACACTGGTTTTATTCTTAATGACTATGTTTCCAGATCTCTTGATACGTTTAGTCTCCCTCTCTACATGTGCCTTGAGATCAAGGTTTTCTTTCTTCAACAGATCATTCTTATCAGTCAGAGTTTTAATTTGGGCCTGTAAGAGAGGAACATCGATATAGTAATGCTCAACCCAATCGAGACAACCATCACAATGTACAGGGGAGATGGAAGATCGACGAGGGACACAATTGACCAAGGGGGCTTCAGTATTACCTGTTGTTTCCTTCAGATCTTACCTAATACCCGAGAATCCTTCTTTACCCTTAAGGCATGGTGGTAAATAGGTCACGAAATCATATGGTTCAGTATGAATGATAACCTCCCTCCTGGAACCCTGAATTTTTGGATCTTCCCGAGCTAGAAAATCCTCTATCTTAGGATCTGAACCCTCATTGATCTTGATCAGATCAATCGAGCTTAGATGAGTATCATTTCAGTTCCTTAGTTTCCTAGAGATTAGGCGACCCGCTTTCTTATTCTTGAAATCCAAATTTGTGCATTGTTTCTTTGTTCCTTTACCGAATTTGTTGACATCAGACTTAACACTAGCATCATTCATAGGCACATGAGGATCATTTCCCTTCAATTCATCAGTCACTTGTTCTGGCGATCATGTAGGTGAAAACCTACATGGTGATCCTTTATCTAGAGGGGTTTTATCAGTAAACTTTGGTCCATTAATTGAATTACCAAAATGGTTTTCAACCACTGGCTTGTCTAAGTTAGGGTTTGTTGTTAAAAGAGGGTTTGTTGTAGGATCAGCCTGGGCGTTAAAAGAGGGTTTGTTGTAGGATCAGCCTGGGAGAAGCCATTCCTCATCAAAAAGGTCTCCCAACTGTCACCTATGGTCAAAAGATGATACATCAACAAGATTTTAACCAATCCATGGTGGAACAGGCTCGAATTGATACCTTGTCATTTGTAACGCTTGGACATCTTATAGAGGCTCATCAATAAGTAAAAGGGAATATCTAAATCAAAACCTATGAAATTCATGAGAAAACATATATAGTAGAGAAATACCAGTCTGTATCGACCTTCACAAGTAACAAATTGTTTCAGAATTAACAATAAACTATGTCATCTAGGTTTTAACAGAGTGATAGGAATACCTTGTACACAACAGATGGTTTTTCGGGAGGTCATAAACAAATTCCACGGGACTTCTTCTATCCTGGTGTTTTTAAACCATCTCTTGCCCTTTGATGGTAGCCCTATTGCTTTGCTGGAAAAATCTTTTGTCAATTCTAATTGTATGTCTCCAATCTTAGCTCTGAACCCGTCAAAGGTTCGTGCGAAGGCTTCTGCTACCTGAAGATTATAACCCTTGAATTTTTTGAGGAATACATCCCAAACATGCCCCTTTAGGTCATCGATAACATCATCATGGGATAATAAGGATTGGCATCCATTTGGATTTATGTGAACGACGGGTGCCATGACCACAGTAACCAAGATGCAACAGAGATCACTTGGAATAGTTTTAGGTTCCAATCATGCGAGCAACAGAAACAAGTCTGAATGGAGAGTGGAAACAAGAAAATAGTAGAGCCTATGGGTTATCATAACTCAGATAGTGAGAACGAAAACCAGAGGGTTCATTGTATTCCTTACCATCTCTCCTGATGAGTGCCAAAACTAAAAAGTACAAAACCCTATGCAGATAATGAATAGCTTCAGTAATGTTTTGAGCCAGCAAGGTAAGGAGAAAATGCAAGTACAGCAGGTCTATACTCATTGGTATGAATGTTGATACGACCATTGAAATCATGAGAAGAATATCAAAAATAAACCAAGGCTCTTCATGTATCAAAAAAATTCAACAATGAACTATCGAACCATTGAATTCATAAGGACCATATTAAAACAAAAAATCAAAAATGGATTAAGCAACCATTTCATAAGATTTCAATTTCAATTACATATGGATGGCTTTTAAAAGATATTTCTAAGACACAAGATTATTAAAACAAGCCAATTTTTATGTTTAATTCATGCTTACATACATGAATTAAAAATAAAACAAATGAAAATGAAAGCAATAAAGAATTCAATAAGGTAAGCTTTAGTCCAACAATCATTTCGAAACTCAGAAAAATGTTTACAAATTTGAGGTGATGGCAGCTATGGAAAAGTGTAATCTCTTTCGATCATTTTAAATATCAAAATCATGTGTGGCTGCCAAATGGTTCAAAGCAGGTTTATGCTGCATAAATCTTGAGCCAAAGCCATTTTCATGTAGGAAATCTATTGAGGAGTGCACCTTTGCAGGACATTTCTGGGAGCTTCATACATCCGTTTTCAGTGCCGTCTATTTTGATGGGTTCTTGAAATTTGGTAGAACATAACCGGCTCATTTTTGTAAACCATTGGCACCTTCATGATGTACTTGAAAATCTTTGAAGATAAATAAGAAATCCCACTGAGGCAAAGGCCCAAAGACGTAGGCAAGATTGTTGAACTCCATTATCACTTTGGTGGTTTATGGTTTCTTGTTCTTCATGCTTATTTCCATATCTATATATTGTTTAATGGACACTATGTTTCCTCTTTATTTCTTCCTCTTTCATTAGTTTCCTAAATGGTAAATTAACTCATGCAAGATAACTCAACCATTTTCATTTAAAAGATCTTTTCGGATCAAGTGGTATCAGAGCTAGTTGACGGTTGGATTTTGAGTTTGCATGTTTACCATGGAAAAGCTAATCTCAGTTGATAAAATGGCATCTAAAGAGGGACTTTATCAAGATGAGAAGGATATGCGAAAAACTCTCTTTGCCATGACCGAGATGGTGAAAGTGTCATATGAAGACTACTTGGAGCGAAAGAGATCGGTTCAAGAGAACTCTTCAAAGAACAACAAAAGAAAAGAAGAATTGAAGGAATTGCCTTCTACACCGAATTCAGAAAACATCTCTGAGGTATACAGTGGAATCCATTCATCAATTTTGCATTGTTCCCATCAATATAGTTCTTTTGGTGTATTTGAAAAACATACAAGAGGTATAGGTTTGAAATTTCTAACCAAGATGGGATATGAAGGAAAGGGCCTTGGATGTAAGGGACAAGGAATCGTTAATCCCATAGAGGTGGTGAAAATACCTCATTATTTAGGATTGGGATATGGTGAAGAGGAGATCGGAGCATTCTCCAAGATGGGCTCTAAAACATCGTAAGCAAGTGATGCTTCAAATGGCCAGCCTAAGTCATTGCAGGATCGATTCACGAAAGGTGATAGTGTATCACTCCTTGATGGTGATAGTGAATGCAATTCATCTCCAAAGAAGAGTGAATATCAGCAAGGAAGGTATAATGGTCATGGTTTTTCCAAATCTCCTTTTGATTATAAAAAAACATAATCATGTAATCTGAAACTTGTGGAATATGTATCCTTGTACATTTTGTCATTCACCCAAGCATTGTGTGGCAAAGTATTGGAAGAGACAATATTTGAATAGGAAGTTTATGTCGACCAGGAAGGAGACATGACATAAAGACTCAACTCCACAGTGGAAGAAAGGGAAGGGAAAACAAGTATGGATGCAAAAAACCACTGCACTTATTGCAACAAGGGTGGACATCAAAAGGCTAATTGTTGGAAGCTTACTCTAAATCTTCGTCCAAAGAAGGACAAAAGGATTGCACATATACTCCCAAAGGAAGAGGCATTACCGGTGAAGCAAGAGGAACACCATGAATGAAAGAAAATAGTGACTTTGTTTTGCAAGAAGTGGATGTCACATCTTCATTGTATTTTGCTTCCAATAATGTAATCACACATGTTGAAATGATGACCTGTTATAACATCATTTTTGTACAACATCGTGTTTTGTTTTATCCTTATGAGTATGTAATCAGTAAAGGTTAATTTTTTAACCTTTTGGAGGACCAAAAGGTCTTTAGTGGGGAGGTGTGATCCAGAATGGATCACGGAGCCAAGATGGGGCTCAGAAAGGCCTAAAATTAAAGTACTTGAAATATCTTCAAAACAGATGTATGCGTAGATCTTGTCGACACGAACCCAACGCAATTTGAATGGGCTCAAACGGACGTCGTATGATCAAGATATTGATGCCTGTTTGTTTCAGCAAACAGGAAAAAAAATAGACGTTGCTTGTACAGTTCGTAAAGTGCTAACGTGGTAGCTAACTATACAAGTCATACAATCATAAAGCTGACATGGAAAGGTGCATTGGCGTTGACGTGGATAGGTATAGGTGGACCAGTGATAATGTGACACATGGCACCACTGAAAGGGTGACACGTGGAACGTTCGTACTGCTGACATGGCAAGTCCCTACAGTCCGTACGACACGTGGCACTGACATGGTAGGTACAGTGGCATATGACTGGGCTAACACCTGGGCAGACAAGTGGATGAATAGGTGATTCACACGTGTCCTTGTTTTGGGAGAATAATGTGGTGCCACGTGGCACCCCTCTATTGGTTCGCAGTGTTTGGAAAACATTGGACTCCACGGGAATCGACCGCGTGACCTCCAACCTGGTGAATGGTTTGGCAAGGGCCGAGCTACTAGCCCGCCCGCATATGTTCCTTGTAATGTATGGTGTAAAACTTATATTTAAGTTGAATGTAATGTATAGTCGGGCGGATAAAGGATTGGGGCCTAGCCCCATCCCCCAACGAAAACAAACCCATATGCCCATTGTAATATGACCCCACTCCTTTGTAATGTATTTTTGCACGAGGATATGTGGATACAACCCTCGGCGGATATGATGGAGTTAGCCTCGATCGTATGGGGATCGCATATGACCTGGATGCAACAGTTGGCGCGGAGTTAGGGGTTAGCCCCAATTGGTCGAGCTAGCCCATCGACCAAGGGCGTAACCTGGAGCTGGAACCGAGGGTCTATAACCGCTTAAGGGAGTGTGGAGTATCAGCCCACGGCCATATGGTGACCAATGCGACCAAGGGGGGAGAAGTTAAGGGGCTAGCACGCCAAACACTTAGCACTTGGCCACATGGAGGGAATCCACATGAACATGAGCACGTAGGAAGGGGGTTTCACCCTTAATCTTTACATAATGTGGGTTTATTACTTTATATTAAGATTTTGATGGATTTCTTCAGCAGTTTTTGGAGATTTAATACATTTTTGGAGGATCTTGTGCTCTTTTTGAGGCCAGATCTTGGGAGGAATTTGGGAGGTTGTTACCCACTTCAAGCCTATATAAAATAGAGGCTCTTGAAGCCAAGGATGGGGATTCAAAGCAAGTTTATGTTGTTATAACCCTATAATTTATAGGATCAACTGTTGATTGTATTTTTGTTCCCTTCAGTGTTTTTGATTTGTAGAGATTACCACATCCTGAAAAAGAAAGAAAAAGAAAAGAATAAAAGAGGGCATAAAAGAAATTAAATAAATCCCCATGCAATAACAATGGCTTGATCCATACAGTCTAAGCATGGCCAAGTCC
>ML821366.1:345264-379959 GCA_009831015.1 Picea engelmannii
TCCATAGCTGCAACGTTCTGCGGTTCCTTCTCTTCTCCTTCTTTAAACTCTGGCTTCACGATCTTTCCTTTCACAATATCCAACACTTTATTCTTAGTAAGGATGAGGTCAATCCTTGTCTTCCATGCTCTGAAGTTAGAGGCCCCATCTAGCTTGTTCTCAGACTTCATAGAGTTCATCATGGCTTGCTTGACTTGGTCAAACCCTAGATTTGACCAGAAATCCTAACTTCACGTCTTGGCCTTCTGAGAGTACCAGGAGATGCGTTGGACTAGGGCACACTGATCTATCCAGAGATTAGGTCAATCTCGTCACTTAATGTGCCTCGACAAGAGGTTTAGGGTTTCTGCAACTGCTTCTACTGGTAACCCTAGCTGCAGTGCTTTTGGAAGCTGCTCCTGTTAGTAACCCTAGCGGCAGTTCCTCAACGAGCTCAATATCTAGCGGTTATGTTTCCTTCCAGCGTTTTAAGATGACTGAAGAGGTGTGGGCCCATAAATTGTTGGAATATAGAAGATGGTGTGCTCGTTTTACCATTGATGATACCTTCGTCACCCAACCACAGGCCAAAGCCTCCCTCCGATCACCTTAACCTTGACTGAGAATTCCTCCAGAAGCAAACCCTAGGCTAGATAGCCAAACAAAGAGTAGTGCATCAATCCCGAAGGATAGCGCATCACAAAAAGCTGATCAGATGTTCCAAACCCTAGCCAAGAGATATTCAAGCCAAAACTGAAACTAGCTATTGTTGTAGCTGCACTTGCAACCCTCCTCCAAACCTACGCACTAGACTACAACTGTAGTTTGCACCAACTGGGAAACTACAATTCTGAGATGCTGCAAATGAGAACTGGTGCCCTGTATTTATAGTAGTCCTGCCAGTTTTGTTGGGGACGACTTCTCCTTCTGGGTATATGTCTGTTCAGTATATTATTATTAATTCTGGCCGACTTCTTCTCTTGGAGGCTAATAGCCTAATATAAATTATCTTCTTGAGCTGACAAGGCTTCTAGGGTTATTATCCAACTCATTAGGGTTTCTCTTGCTTCCGAGAGTCTTCTATTCTCGTCAGGTTCACACGTGGGGGTAAATACCTCCCGCAGCTACCATAATATTAACAGCATGACCTCAGCATCTAGCACGAGATCAATTATGTTTTCATCATCAAGCCGACTTTTGCTAAATACACCGATATGGATGAAGTTTACCGCCGATTATTGAAAGTTACCATCCCAAGCACACAGAGATGGGATGATCTGTGCGATTTGATTGAGTAAAGGTAAAGAATCATCCATCTTAGCATTTCTCTCAGTGTCCAGCTCAACATCCAACACAGTTGAAGTCATCTGAATGACTCAACAATGGTCTTCCCTGAAATCAGCATGAGAGTTTCAACACATCATCATCAGTTACTACTTTTCTGCATCTTGTTAGATTAGTTTGTTAGACTTAGACTCTTTCACGTCCTGATCATTAATGACAAGGTCGTTGCAAATTTCATTATAAATATTTCTCACTTAGAAGTAGGAGGGGTTGTTGATATTTATGCCCAATCAAGCTCTACTCGCTGTAACTTTTCAAGAGGTTATTCCAGTAATACAAGAGAAAGTTTCACAGGATTCCTATGCGTTAATTGTTGGTGAAGTTCTTCTGTCTATGTAAAAGTTTTTTCCTTCTCAGTTATCATACTGTCATGCTAAATCTAATCTTTAAAGGAAGTTAAAATTGCAGAATTTACCATTGTGTACTGTGTTCTTAATCTTTATAGATTTAAATGTTTTTCTTCTGATGTTATAACAAAGAAATTCTTAAATGCTTTTTTGTTTTAACTGAAACCTCATCTTTTCAGAAATCCACCATTTTATCCCCAAAAGAATCCAGCATTAGCATTATCTCGCCCTGTAAAAAGGATCTTGAAAAGTTGTCTTTAACCTCTATCTTTTTAATAACATACCCCATAGCCCAATGGTACCGTAAGTGACATTTAGCCATTTCATTTTAAAAACAATACAAACAAATCAGTTATATTCTTCCTAACTAGCTTAAAATCTTGAATATCTAAACAAATCTAAAACTCATAGAGAGATCCCTCTCTACAGCTGGTAGGGCTAGCTCCCAGTTTCGAAGCGGTTGGTTAAGGTTACCTCTGATAAATTTCTTCTTACTATGCGAAAACCTCTTGTAATTTACAGAGTGATAACATAAATGGCAACCATATTGGGTACGAACTAAAACAAACTTTCCACCCCTCGTTTTCTTCCCCCTAGAACAAAGACGACTTTATTTCTGGAAAATGCAAACACTAATCTTTACCTAGAAATAATGTTCAGAGGTTGTTAAAGTTTGTGTATAAATAACCAAATCTCCAAAGGTAGAATAAAATCAATAGTTCTTGCTCCTAAACGAATTGCTACTAGATCTCATCCTGACCTAGAACCTGCAATAGTAATAGATAATCCCGAAAGACTACTCAGGAAGAAAATCACTGCAGGAGTTTCGAGGGGTAACAACCCACTTCTGAGGTCTTTTTCCATCCCAGAAAAATTAGGGGTTTTTCCAGACCTTGAGCCTGAGATACCCTTTCGAACAAGTCTATCCAGGACAAAATCTGACAGTTTTGTCAGTGAAATGGTCTTAGACCAAACCGTTTTTCAGCCTAGGACCCCGGAGCTACTTTCTCCAAGAGCAGAAGTTGAGCCACGTTTTCACTCCAATACTAATAAGCTCCAAGACCTAGTCGCAAATCTTGGTCAGGCCTTAGAGAAGCTTCATCTTCAGCAGTCCGTCAATTTTCCTATTTTAAGAAATGTTGTAGTGTCTGCTAAAGCTAAACCAAGTCAATCCATTTCCCCAAATTCTTCATCCTCCATATCTTCAAGCATTTCCTCTCATGTCGCACAAGTTGTTGTTTAGCCTCCTACACCAATCATGGTGGCAAGATATGCTATGTTGGTATTGGTTGCTCCTTTACATAACATGCCTCAATATTATCAAACTAGACTCCCACAGTTTGATAGTACCGGTCCCTTGAATGCACAAAAACATGTTGACAAAATGAACGATTACTTTGACCTGCAAGAAGTAGACGAAGTGGATGTGTAGATGAGATTATTTGCACAAACTCTAACTGGAGAGGTGAAAAAATGGTTCAAAACTTTGCATGCTACTACCATTACTGATATCGCTGGTTTTCATCGAACTTTCCTTGACCGGTGGGAGGTAAAGAAAAATCCTCTCCAAATTCTATCAGAATACAAGAACATCAGAAGAAATCAAGGAGAGACAGTGCATGATTACTGCATTCGTTTCAATAACCTATACAATGCTATCCCGGCTGAAATAAAACCACCACAAGGTTTGGAATTAATAAAGTCCCTGATGGTTTTGATGCTGACATGTCATATCAATTAAGGGAAAGAAACACAGCAACTCTGGAAGACATGCAAAGAAGTGATGTCAGTGTAGAAGCAAATCTTTTGGCCAGAAGGGCCAAGCAAAGAACAAAAAACAGGGTCACCTTCAAAGAAGAACCTACTACATCCTCATCAGATGCAAAATTAGATTCTCTCGCTAGAGCGATGAAGAAAATGATGGAGAGACTCACCATAACTGACATAAACCCACCTAGGGAGAACCAAGTTGCCCCTCAAATCAGAAACCCAAACTTTAGAAGAAATCCACCTCATATTAAACAAAGAGATCCTAGAGATCAATGGGAACAAAGGGGACCTAATCAGCAGATTAGACCACCTCTCTAGGAAAAATATGTGGATGATGGTGAGGAAGTAAATGAGGATTTTGATGATACTCATATAAATCTAATGGGTGATCATGATCACGATCATGAATCCATTTTCCTCACCCAGGAAGAACATGAAAACTTTCTCCTTTCACAAACAAAGGTAAATGAGGAAGCTGAGGAAACTGAACAACAAGCCTTTGAGAATGCTATAATGGAGGTTCACAGGCAGTATAACTTGAGGAATAAGAAGGGTAATGATAATTATGTGAAGAAAGTTGTTGAAACCAAGAAAACCTCAGAAAACCTTCCCAAGAAAACCCCTGAGCAGAACAATGTTGAACCTATTGTGAAAAAAACTCCAGAAATTCTTAAGAAAACAAGTTGAACATAAGTCTCATCAACCATTCAAATAGGTGCACCTGTCCATAGAGTTTCTATCGATAAGTCAGAAGTATAGCGTTTAAATAAAACCATCGTTCCTTTCAGCCTCGAAGGGGAACTAGCAAAATTGAAGATTCTTATTCCCTTATCTGAACTGATGAATAAGAACGCTTATAAGTCTCAGGTGATGAAATATTTAAGCATCAAACCTGATATAGGTACCAAAGCCTTGGATGTTGGATCTGTACACCACTCTGACACAGTAAACCTTGCCGATGATCGACCTGAGCTCATGTTCGGCCCTGAAGTTGATGGCCAAACTTATAATGGCATCGTGGCTCCTTTTTACATCAGCCTAAATATCCACAATCTGATATTACACAACTCTATGCTGGATTCAGGCGTCTCTCACAACCTAATGCCCAAAGCTGTGATGGAAAATTTGAGACTCGAGGTCACCAGACCCTACAAAGATTTTCATTCTTTCGACTCCAACAAGGTCAAATGTATAGGCCTAATTAAAGACTTATGATTCCGGTTTTCGGCCAACAGAGAATAATCTACAGGGAAACACTGACGAAGTATATGGTGAGTATTCAGGAAAAGCCACACAATTACCCATTATATTCCGCACACTCTGACCTAGATTCTTTCATTCTATATAACGATGGTGATCTTGAAGAAACAATCGCACAACTGGAAGATGATGCACTTGCTCCAAAGGACGATAAAGCAACTATCGAAGTAAGAAACCCCATGGTTGAGGAAAATGAGGAATTGCCAGCAGACTTCTGGAGCATGGACTTTGGCGGTGTTGTGAGTAAAGAAGGAGTTGGAGCCAGAGTGTGGATGCATAACCACAGATCAAGGTACTCCGAGAATCATTCCTATAAGATAAATTTCCAATGTACTAACAACATAGCTGAGTACAAGGCTTTAATGCTTGGCCTGAAATTATTGAAGAAAGTCGGTGCTAAGCAGATAATGGTAAGGGGCGATTCTGAATTAATTATCAAGCAAATCAAAGGTGAGTATTCAACAAAGAATCCTAGACTTAGAGCCTACAGGAATGTTGTTTTAGATGCTCTTCAATGCTTTACTGAGGTTGACTTGCAAGTGATGCCCAGGGGACAAAATATACTTGCAGACGGACTGGCTACGTCAACAGCTACCTGTAAAATCCCTTTTCGTTCTACTCACAAATACACAGTGGAGGTGAAGTGCAGACCCACTGTTCTTGACAACATCAGATATTGGCAGGTACTTGGAAATGATGATCAAATTGAAGATTTCCTGCAATGTAAAAATGATTTCGAATGTACAAACATAGATTTAGAAAATGGTGACGAATCTATAAATAAATAGGTTTTTGAGAATGACAGTGTAAATACAATAGATGTTGAAGAATTCAATGAAAATGATGTAGATTCTGATATCCTGCAGTTGAAAAATAATGTGTTACCTAGAGTTTTAGTTCCATCGGAAGACTAATTCGATTATAATGATGTGGCCAAAAAACCAAAAATTGAAGATAGCGGTAAAGAGGTCGAGGATTGCAACATAGGAACAGAAGAAAACCCCAAAATGATAAAACTGTCTAAATCCCTGCCACCAGAGAAAAAAAGAAAATACATTGAACTTTTTAAGGAATATATAGATGTTTTTGCCTGGGGCTATGAGGACTTGAAATCCTATGGCACAAGTATCATACAGCACCAGATTCCCATAAAAGAAGAACATAAACCTTTCATAAAGAAACTTAGGAGAATTAATCCCAATTTACTTACCCTGATAGATAAGGATACCAAAAATATGTATGATGCCAAGATTATAGTCCCCTTGAGATTTTCCAAATGGGTTTCCAATCTTGTCCCTACTAGGAAGAAAACTGGCGAGATCAGACTCTGTATAGATTTCAAAAATCCAAACAAGGTCTCCCTCAAAGACAATTACCCTTTACCCAAAATGAACCATATTTTACAAAAGGTGGTCGGATCCAGTAGGATCTCCTTACTGGATGGTTTCTCTGGTTACAACCAAGTTCTGGTCCATTTTGAAGATCAAGAGAAGACAACTTTTACCACACCCTGGGGAACCTTCAGGTATGTGAAGATGCCTTTTGGTCTAATGAATGTTGGAGCTACTTTCCAAAGAGCAATGGATATCGCCTTTGTGGATGAGACTGGGAAATTTATAGTCATTTATCTGGATGATGTAACTATTTACTCCAAATCAGATGAAGAACATTTGCTCCACCTCAGACGTGTGTTTGAAAAGTGCAAGAAATTTGGGATTTCTTTGAATCCTAAGAAAAGCCTTTTTGGATTAAAGGAAAACTACTAGGACACATAATCTCAAGAGACGGAATTCAAATAGATCCCAGCAGGATAGAAGCTATCCAGAAGGTGGAACACCCTAGGAATATCAAAGAACTGCAATCTTTCATTGGGAAAATAAATTTCCTTAGAAGATTCATACCAAACTTGGTCGAACTCCTCAAAAATGTCATCAATATGTTAAAAAGGGACACAAAAATCAAATGGAATTCCGAGTCCAAACAGTCATTTGAGCAAGTGAAACATGCTCTCACCCAAGCCCTAGTTCTGATTAGCCCAGACTATACCAAAGACTTTTATCTTTTCTCCTTCGCATCTGAGCACACTATAGTGGCAGTGTTGTTGCAGAAAAATAGTGAAGGGTACGAGCAACCCATAGCCTCTTTTAGAAAAGCTTTAAGAGACACAGCTTTGAATTATAACATTATGGAGAAACAAGCCTTCTCCCTGGTGAAAGCCATAAAAGACTTCAGAGTATATATTCTCCATTCTCACACAATTGCCTACATCCCTAATGTTGTATTGAAGGATATCTTGACTCAAGATAATCCATATGGGAGGAGAGGAAAGTGGATTGTTATTATTCTGGAATACGACATAGAAATAAAACCCACTAAATTGATCAAAGGTCAGGGTTTGGCCAAGTTGATGGATGAATCTAATTTCCATGATTTAGACATTAATTTCTTAGCTACAATTGATGAACGGGAAGAACAGGCGACTCCAAATGTTAAAGAGGTATTTCTAAACTCTCCTTGGTACGCAGACCTCATTTTTGTCCTTCACAACTTACAAGATCCTCCTGGTCTTACTAAAACTCAAGCTAGGTTTTTGAAATTCAAAGCATTGAAATTATGTATTCTAGAAGGTAATCTTTATTGGAAAGATCCTGGAGGTATATTGCTTAATTGCTTGCTCAAAGATGAATCTGACAAAGTTTTGCAAGATTTTCATGCAAGGGACTGTGGCGGGCACCTGAGCTGGAAGACCACAGCTAACAAGATTCTAAGAGCTGGTTTGTACTGGCCTACACTATTTGTTGATGTTCACCAGAAGGTTACCTCTTGCCACAAGTGTTATATTTTTGAAGGTAAAAGGAAGCTTCTGCCACTCCCAATGAAACCCATTTCTATTGAATCTCCTTTCCAACAATGGGGGCTAGACTTCATTGGTGAAATACATCCTCCATCTTTGGGCCAACATAAATGGATCCTTACAGCCATTGATTACTTCACCAAGTGGATCGAGGTTGTACCATGTAGGCAAGCTACTGACTCTGTCATCATCAAGTTTTTAGAAACTAACATTTTGTCTTGTTTTGGATGCCCCAGAAAAAATGTAGCTGACAATGCAGCGACTTTCAAATACGAAAAGCTCATAGATTTTTGTAATCAATATCATATTACTTTGGGACACTCGATAGCTTATTATCCACAGGGAAATGGGCTAGTTGAGTCTTCTAACAAAAGTCTGTTGAACATTCTCAGAAAGACGCTACAGGAAAACAAGAAGTAATGGCATAATAAGTTGGTTTTCTGATGCAGCACACGCCACCCACGCGTCCCGCTTCCACCAGGACCTTCTTTCACTCAAGCCCGAAGAGTCCAAGAACTCTTCCCACTCCTTTCGGGAGTTCTCAATACCCATAGAAATCTCCTTTCGGCGATCTCCCCTTTGCCTTGTCGGGAAATCGAGTTTCGCGATATCGCGAAACTCGTGGGCACGGTTCTCGTGCTAACCAAAACCCCGAACCCCGATGGGTCTGAAAGTCAATGCTCTCCGATCCTATCGGGGATTTCCCTATCGAGAAATCAGCACACACGATGCCACGGTTCACTTGCACCACATATCCCCGAACCCTGAACTCTGATACGCACGTGCGCTTCCTCCTTGCTACGTCACCTTCTCTCTCCGTTCTATCAGGAATCGCGTGATCGCGATTTCAAAGGTCGCAATTCTTTTGCATTGGAAAACTTCGAACGTCGAACCCCAACTTCCCGGGATCCTGTGCCACGTGTCCCCGTAGCGATCGATGGCTCTGATTATGTCGAAAAATCGCTAATCGCGATTTCAACAAGTATGAAACTCTTGCCTCCATGAACCTCGATAAGCTGAATCCCGATGGCTCTTGGTTCCTTCTTGCGCCTAGGCTAAATCCCTCACAACTTCTCCAGGATCTGACGGTCGGCGAGTTTTCGTGAGTCTTCCCTGCGAATCCTGACCGTCGATTTCTCCTCCTTGAGGAATTCTTCCACTCTAAACTCCGTCATGTTCGAACCTTTCCTCGAGCCGCTTCTGGGCCCTCCTCCGTTGTGTCACGAAGGAACTATTCCTCCTGAGCTTTTCAACTCTGACACCTTCAGAGACCTTGCGCACGCTCCCCGTGTTAGACCGTCAACAACTCTCAAAGTGTTGAGTCTTCCAGGCTCTGTGCACTTCTGGCAACAGCAGTCTATGCCTCCCTTTGCTCAGACTAGTCACTGAGACTTCAAATTCAACCTGCACTTCTCCTGCACGGCTCTACCAACCCACACCAACTTCTGGGTGAATGAGAATAAGGGTTCAACTGTCGAGCCTCATCAACGCACTCTATGCGGATGAATTCCACTGCACTCTATGCAGGAATCTCCTGGCTCAGACAGAGAAACAATTGAAACTTATTCTCTTCTCTCTCAAACTTCAGTTTTAAACCCTGAAATCACATGCACACCATATCCAAAGCAAATGCATGACCAGAAAGCAAACATTCATGAGCACAAAAACATCATACACAAAGAAAACAACACCAGCCATGAAATTGAATCAAAGACTCTCTTCTATTAATTCAAATCTGTACATGGGGTTCTGCATACAATTTCTCTGCTTGCTCTCTCTTCTTGCTCCTGAATGAATGAATTCTGAATTATTTTACAATGTACAAGTGAGGGTGTCTATATCCGTTTTCCCTCTCAGACTCTAAAACTGTCTAATCTAGACTTAAACATCCATCTACCTGCATTAAATCTAATAAATGCCTCCTATCTAATTCAGACAAGAGCGTAAGGCTCGAGGTCTGATACAGTACAACAGGCGCTCCTTCATAAATGTTTCCTTGAAGGATATGGCGCTTCATCTTAAATGAAAATTCAAAAAGAGTTATCAAGCTTATATGTCATGTGTTTAAAAACACATGCGCTGGCTCCACACTTGCTGAGTTGGCGATGCTCCTGCATCATACTCCTCGGCTTGAAAACTTTCATGGGCTCCTGTCCATGAGCTCCTGCACAGTCTGTCCATGCTTTTGGATAACTGCTTCTGTCTCCCAGCTAGCATCTTCCACTGGATGGTTCTTCCATTTCACTAGATACTCGAAGTATTGCTTCCGTCTGGTCTTTTTGCTCACTCTTTTGTCAAGTATATGTTCCATCTTTGGCTTCTCTGCAATCGGCATCTGCTTCTGCCACTGGATCTCTAGTTCTTCAGTTCCAGTCTTTTCTTCTCCAGCCTTATATGGGTATAAATCCAAAACATTAAATATCAGAGATATCCCGATGCCATCCAGCAACTCAATCTCGTAAGCATTTTCTCCAAATTTCCTCAGGACTCTGCATGGCCCGATCTTTTTCATTTTGAGCTTGTTATATGTTCCCTTTGGGAACCGTTCCTTCCTCAAGTGTGTTAGAACAAGATCCCCAACTTCGAACCGAAGTTGTCTCCGATGTTGATCTGCTCTGCATTTGTACTCCTGATTTGAATCCATCAGTCGTTGCTTCACCCTGCCGTGAAGTTCCTTCATCGCCTCAGTGAATTCCTCTACGCTTGCACTGCTAGTCGTAGCCTGTTCTGACTCCCTAAGTTCAGAAAATCCCCTCGGTTTTGTCCCATACACAATCTGGAATGGGCTTTTTCCTGTACTCCGATTCACAGAATCATTGTACACAAACTCTGCCTGTGGCAATATGTTGTCCCAGCTGTCATGGTGCTCTGTCACCAGGCTTCTCAACAAGTCTCCCAAGCTCCTGTTGACCACTTTGGTCTGTCCGTCTATCTGCGGATGGTAAGCTGAACTAAACGCTAATTTTGTCCCTAGCTTCTTCCATAGCGTCCTCCAAAAATGACCTATGAATTTGGTATCCCTGTCTGAGACTATGCTTCTCGGTAATCCATGAAGTCTGACAATCTCTTTGAAAAACAAGTTTGTGATGTGCGTCGCATCGCTGGTCTTTTGACACGGAATAAAATGTGCCATCTTAGAAAACTTGTCCACCACCACAAAGATGGAATCAACCCCTCTCTGCGTCCTCGGCAAACCCAATACAAAATCCATGCTTATTGCTTCCCATGGCCTCTCGGGTATAGGCAATGGCTGATAAAAACCCGCATTCTACTTTCTGCCTTTCGAATGTTGACAAATCCTGCATCTGTCAACAAATATTTTAACATCTGCTCGCATCCCTAGCCAAAAATATGATTCGCTCAGTTTTGCGAATGTCTTATCATGACCAAAGTGTCCTGCTAATCCACCGCTATGTTTCTCCTTTAGCAGGTTCTCCCTCATGGAGCAATTCGGAATGCATAACTGGTTGCCTCTGAACAGCAATCCCTCCTGGATCATGAAATCTATCCATGGGCTCTGATCCCTAAGAACGGGATTCTCAGCTGCTTCATACACTTCTGAAAAATCTGTGTCTCCTACGTACATGTCCTTCAGATTCTCAAAACCCAATGTCTTGACTCGGAACTCCTGCAACAGTAAACATTTCCTGCTCAAAGCATCAGCCACTTTGTTAGTAGTTCCTGAAATGTGTTTTATCACAAATGTGAAATTCTTCATATACTCTACCCATTTTGCATGCTTCTGGTTCAACTTATCTTGTTGACTCACAAACTGCAATGCATGATTGTCACTGTACAATACAAATTCTTTTGGGATCAAATAATGCCTCCACTTCTTTAATGCCTGTATGATGGCATAAAACTCTTTATCGTATGTGGAGTATTTCAGCTTTGCTTCATCCAGCTTCTCGCTGAAATATGCAACTGGCCTGTCCTCCTTACTTAAGACCGCTCCTATATCATATCCATTGGCATCACATTTCACCTGAAATGTCTTCTGGAAATCTGGCAACACCAGAATTGGTTGCTCTGTGATCTTCTGCTTCAACAGATTGAATCTTTTCTCAACCTCTGTTGTCCAATGAAAAGACTTGTGTCGCTTCTTCACTGTGTCCATCATCACTGCGCTAATTCCACTGAAGTTCCTAATGAATTTTCTGTAGAAACTAGCCAGTCCATGGAAACTCCTCCCTCGAAAACATTTCTCGGTGATGGCCAATTCTTGATTACTTCCACCTTACTCGGATCCATCTTCAATTCATTCGCTGAGATAACAAAACCCAAATAAATGAGCTCTGTCCGCATAAATGAAGACTTCTTCATATTGATCAACAGCTTCTTTTGTTGTAGCTTCCTCATCGCAATGGCCAAATGTTTCAAATGTTCAGCCTTCGTCTTACTGTAGATCAATATATCATCTAGATATACGACTACAAATTTTCTGATGAATTCCTTTAGGACTTCATTCATCAGCCTCATGAATGTGCTCAGCACGTTTGTCAAGCCAAACGGCATGACCAGCCATTCGTACAAACCTTCGTTTGTCTTGAATGTTGTCTTCCATTCATCACCTTCCCTCATGCGAATCTGGTGATATCCGCTCTTCAGATCAATCTTTGAAAAATAATTTGCCCCACTCAGGCAATCCATCAGATCATCCATTCTCGGCAGTGGAAATCTGTACTTGATGGTGATTTTGTTAATCGCTCTAGAGTCTGTGCACATTCTCCAACCTCCATCCTTCTTCGGACTAAGCACTGTTGGAACGGCACACGGACTCAGGCTTTCCCTGACCAGTCCCTTATCCAGCAGCTCCTGTACCTGCCTCTTGACCTCCTCATTCTCCTACGACATCAGTCTGTATGCAGCCTTATTCGGAAAACTGGCTACGGGTATGAGATCGATGTGATGACTCACACTCCTCATCGGTGGCAACGAACGAGGTAATTCGTCCACGATGATGTAAGTGAACTCTCCCAGTAGTTCTTGAATCTCTTCTAGTAAGTCGTCCACTCTTGTGCTAGTCAGGAAAATTCTCAGTTTTCTAACTACAAAGAACTGTGGATCTTCTTTCTTCTCCATCTCTGTGAGAAGCTCTTTCCCACTCATGAGAAGTATGGTATTGCTTACTTCCGGCTTCACCTACTCATCCTTTTTCGGAAGCAATCTGTGTGTCCTCCCATCCTTCTCCAAAGTGTATGTGTTCATTCTCCCGTCATGAACCACATTTCGGTCATACTGCCATGGTCTCCCCAGTAATACATGACAGACATCCATGGGAATGACATCACATAGGACCTTGTCCTTATATTCACCCATTTTAAATTCAACTAAACATTGTTTAGTGACACTCACCTGATGTCCCTTCTGTAGCCATGAGACCTTGTATGGACTCGGGTGATCAGTCGTCTCCATCTCTAATTTCTCCACCATCTCGGTTGAAACGAGATTGTCGGTGCTTCCGCTGTCCACAATGACCTTGCATTTCCAGCCCTTGGTCTTGCACGTGGTCCTGAACAGTCTGGTTCTCTGAGCTGTGTCCTCCACCTCCTTCTCAGGTGTCAAAAGAACTTTATGCACCGTCAGTGACTTCCCACTTCCGTTGTCTTCATTCTCAACATCACGCCTGTGCACCTCAGCGATGTGAGCTTCTCCTCTGTCCATTTTCCTGTCTGAACAATCAACGGCTTTATGCCCATCCTTCCCACATGTAAAACATGTGATGACTCCTCCTCTGCCTCTTCCCCTACCTCTAGTACAAGGAAAAGTGTTGGCATCAGCATAACCGCCACCCTGCTCTGTATGTTGTCTCTGCGGCTCAGCATATTGCTGTCCTCGCTGTGAGGTTCCACCTCTCTCAATCTTACCCTGAGGTTTCTTCCATTCCTCCTTGGGTTTCTGATATTTCTCTTGGGCAACTGCCTTGCCTCTGGGCTGACTTCGGCCTCGCCCTCACTGTCCTTGCTTATGGCTCAACTTCTCCTCGGCTTTCAGAGCTATCTGATAAGCATCTTCAACAGTTCTGATAGTTGCCATGCTTAATTCATCCTGAATGTCATATCTCAGACCATTCAGATATCTTGCCACCTTCTCATCATCGCTCTCCCGATGACCTGCTCAGATATTGAGCTTGTAAAACTCCTCGGTGTATTCCTTCACCATCATCAACTTCTGTCTCAGGTTCTGCATTCGCCTGAACAGTGTGATCTGGTAATATCTGGGGATGAATTTTGCCTTCATCTTAGCAATCATTCGATCCCAGCTTTTAATCTTTTGTTTTCCTTTGGAACGTCTGTCTGCCTGAAGCTCATCCCACCATAAGGTTTCATGTCCCTTCAACTTGGTAACAACATGCCTTACCTTTTTATCCTCTTCGATATCTTCATAGTCGAAGTAGGTGTCAAGAGCTCTGATCCAGTCCAGCAACTCTTCTGCATCCAGGCTTCCTTCGTAAGCTGGAATATCCATTTTGTTCTTGGAACTCATCCTGGCAATAGCTTTTATCAATCACGCAGTTAATGCATCCTCTGTTGTGACCTCTCCTTGTGGTACAGCTTCAGCTTCGCCTTCGGAGTCACTTAGATCCCCAGTATTGGTTGTGCGTCTTTGCGCTGCTTCCATATCTTCCATTCTAGCACGAAGATTTCGTATTTCCCTCTCCATCTCTACATTCTGTCCTTGGCTACTTCTTTCTCTGGACATTTCTCTTTCCCCCTCTGGATTGGGTGATTGTCTACCTCTTCTCAGCGACATGGTGAAAATTTCTTCTTCTCCTCTATTACAGAAAACAGAGAGATTTTCTCGCTCTGATACCACTTGATGCAGCACGCACCACCCACGCATCCCGCTTCCACCAGGACCTTCTTTCACTCAGGCCCGAAGAGACCAAGAACTCTTCCCACTCCTTTCGGGAGTTCTCAATACCCACAGAAATCTCCTTTCGACGATCTCCCCTTTGCCTTGTCGGGAAATCGGGTTTCGCGATATCGCGAAACTCGTGGGCATGGTTCTCGTGCTAACCAAAACCCCGAACCCCGATGGGTCTGAAAGTCAACGCTCTCCGCTCCTGTCGGGGATTTCCCTATCGGGAAATCGGCACACACGATGCCGCAGTTCACTTGCACCACATATCCCCGAACCCCGAACTTTGATACGCACGTGCACTTCCTCCTTGCTACGTCACCTTCTCTCTCCATTCTATCGGGAATCGTGTGATCGCGATTTCAAAGGTCGCAATTCTTTTGCATTGGAAAACTCCGAATGTCGAACCCCAACTTCCTGGGATCCTATGCCACGTGTCCCCGTATCGATCGACGGCTCCGATTATGTCAAAAAATCGCTAATCACGATTTCAACAAGTATGAAACTCTTGCCTCCGTGAACCCCGATAAGCCGAATCTCGATGGCTCTTGGTTCCTTCTTGCGCCTAGGCTAAATCCCTCGCAACTTCTCCAGGATCTAACGGTCAGTGGGTTTTCGAGAGTCTTCCCTGCGAATCCTGACCGTCGATTCCTCCTCCTTGAGGAATTCTTCCGCTCTAAACTCCATCCTGTTCGAACCTTTCCTCGAGCCACTTCTGGGCCCTCCTCTGCTGTGTCACGAAGGAACTATTCCTCCTGATCTTGTCAACTCTGACTCCTTTAGAGACCTTGCACACGCTCCCCATGTTCGACCGTCAACAACTCTCAAAGTGTTGAGTCTTCCAGACTCTGTGCACTTCTGGCAACAACAGTCTATGCCTCCCTTTGCTCAGACTAGTCACTGAGACTTCAAATTCAGCCTGCACTTCTCCTGCACGGCTCTACCAACCCACAGCAACTTCTGGGTGAATGAGAATAAGGGTTCAATTGTCGAGCCTCATCAACGCACTCTATGCGGATGAATTCCATTGCACTCTATGCAGGAATCTCCTGGCTCAGACAGAGAAATAATTGAAACTTATTCTCTTCTCTCTCAAACTTCAGTTTTAAACCCTGAAATCACATGCACACCATATCCAAAGCAAATGCATGACCAGAAAGCAAACATTCATGAGCACAAAAACATCATACACAGAGAAAACAACACCAGCCATGAAATTGAATCAAAGACTCTCTTCTATTAATTCAAATCTATACATGGGGTTCTGCATATAATTTCTCTGCTTGCTCTCTCTTCTTACTCCTGAATGAATGAATTCTGAATTATTTTACAATGTACAAGTGAGGGTGTCTATATCCGTTTTCCCTCTCAGACTCTAAAACTGTCTAATCTAGACTTAAACATCCATCTACCTACATTAAATCTAATAAATGCCTCCTATCTAATTCAGACAAGAGCGTAAGGCTCGAGTTCTGATACAGTACAACAGGCGCTCCTTCATAAATGTTTCCTTGAAGGATATGGCGCTTCATCTTAAATGAAAATTCAAAAAGAGTTATCAAGCTTATATGTCATGTGTTTAAAAACACATGCGCTGGCTCCACACTTGCTGAGTTGGCGATGCTCCTGCATCATTTTCACACTCTGGGCTGACAGAATAAGCACCAAAAGATCGATTGGTATGTCTCCATACCAGTGGGTTTACGGCACCAAGGCAGTTTTTCCCCTTTCATTAAGAGTTCCGGTCATGAAACTATTGCAGGAAATAAAGGAAGAACAAAACGATTTCCAACGAAGAATAAATCAAATGATCCACCTAATGCAATCCAGAGAAGAAATTTACAACAGAGCTCAAGTGATCTAGGAAAATATTAAAAATATTTATGACAAGAGAACCAAACTGGATAATTTCGAATTGCGTGATTTAGTTTTGAGATGGGACTCCATGAATGAGGATAAAGGGAAACATGGTAAGTTCGATAGCTTGTGGAAAAGTCCTTACATGATTCAGGGCTACGGGAAATAATGCTTTTCTACTTGCTAATAGCGATGGATCAGACCTGCCAGGGGGACCTATGAATGGAAGGATGCTAAAACATTACTTGCCACCTCAATAGAGAGATCATTGTTCCATTCCATTGTACATATCATTTATTTTATGAGTATTTTAGGTGTAGGTGTGGTTGTTCAAGTGTTTGAAGCCCACACAGAAGGCCCTAAGACATTGAATAATACCATCAAAGTTTTGAAATAAAGCAAGTCAGACAGCAAAAGGAACTCTAGAGGAAGTTTTTCAAGACAAAAAGAAACAGGATTCTTGGCATCTCGCAAGGAGGATACCATCCCCAGGTGGAGTTGTTGTTATAACCCTATAATTTATAAGATCAACTGTTGATTGTATTTTTGTTCCCTTCAGTGTTTTTGATTTGTAGAGATTACCACATCATGAAAAAGAAAAGAATAAAAGAGGGCATAAAAGAAATTAAATAAAGCCCCATGCAATAACAATGGCTTGATCCATACAGTCTAAGCATGGCCAAGTCCTTTTAAATTGATGTTGATAGGCTTAGTGAATAATCTTGACTAAACTGTCTAATCTTAGTCAAGATGTTAGTTAGTTAGTGAATAAATTTGACCAAACAGCCTAATCTTGGTCAAATAGCCCCTAGGTAGAGTATTTTGTTAGTCCAACAGTCTAAGCTGGGCTAAAGGTGCAAATGATGTAGGTTAGGACATACGTTAAACAGCTTCTTTTCAATAACTAGGTATGATGATTGATGAAAAATGCAAGATTTTGGATGATGAAGTGTTTTTCTAACCTCATCGTGATAAAGAGCAGAAGAAATAGTGTGCAAAACCCATAAAAAGTCATTAAGCCTAAGTATTAATGATGGGGGGGGTCCAAAATGAAACAAATCCAGGTGAGGCCCATCGCAACACGGCGTCACCTCATTGTGTCCAAACTCCCCTTCTCCAAACATTTGTCCCCTATCAGGGTTACAATTCACCACCACCCTCTGCAAGTTCCACGTCACAACCTTGTCAGCATGTCCCATCCATCTAACCGTTATAGGTCATATCTTTCCCGTTCACCTTTCAACCACTAGTACACATGTCAACCAGAGGTACACTTCAGACGTCCCTCATCCTAAACTCTCACACTTCATACGTCCTTCATCCTGCACTCTCACGCTCTAAATGATTCGTTGGCCATTTATGACTGGCCACATACCAGTTGTCCATCTAACCTGTCCTTGTTCGCCCAAACAAATACTCGTCCACTCAAATTCAACAACGTTTCGGTCATCTCCCATTCCATTCACATTCCCTGCATATCAAGAGCTTCATTTTCCTCTGCCTCTGCAACACCTCATCCATCCACAGCCATTACCACTAACAATTTTGTTTGAATTGCAGGTACTCTTCACAGTAATGGCGCAAAAATCCAAGAAAATAGAAGCCAGGGAAAATCCTTTCCTCCCACCACTTGTCGACTTCAACAAGATCCCATTGGCCGACAAAGATCATCTAATATCAGACACAAGGTGCGAAGTTGACTTCGCAGATTTGCAATCGTGGCTCAAAGACACTTTCTTAGATCAGAGCGAAGAAATCGAGCTCTGGGAGTCCAATCTTCCTTTATATCTTTTCCCCCAGGTCCATCATTTCCCTGAATTTGCCCTCAAATGCCAGGCTCATTACCTTCCCGACCAGAGAGCCATAGTCTCGTCATGAGGAGAAACTTTGTTCTTCATCACGCTAGAGGCCATTGATCAGATGATGCAGATACCCAAAAATGAATCTGCCTCCCCTTTCAATCTCGAAATCATAACAGAGTTATACCAGAAATTATCTTTTCCTCAAAGAGCCCAGATATTTGAATTTTTCCATCCACAGGATGCTCAGCTCCCCAAATCAAATTCCCCCTATCCTTCCTCCCTGTTCTCAGAAAATGGAAACCAAGTCGTTTCATCACTCTGTTGTTTGCTTGGTTATTTTTCAGATGCATGGGTGGATGAGCCTATATTGGGTTTTCTGTCCATTTTCTCTATTGAGGAAAAATCCACCACTCAATTCGACTACAGCACTTTCCTAGCGGAGAACATTCATGAGAAGTTTTCATAGTTCACCATAGAGGGCATGTTCTAGTATTCATCCATTCTGTCTTACATGTTCATCTTTTTTCAGGCGGATAGGTTCTCTTTCTCAATGCAGAAGATGGACAAGGAAGGAAAACCTCAAGCAGTCACATTATGGATGTCACTGCTCAGGAGAAACTCCACTGAGTTCACTTTTAAACAATTAATTGAATTGTTTTATTATCCAGTTGTAGGCATGCTTAGTGGAAGACCTGAGCCGATAATAAATGAAGAAATTCAAAGAGTTCTGCACCTTTCAGATATGGAAAATACTGGAGATTGGTTTCTATAACAGAATCACACAGAAATCAGAGTTTATGGGTGTGAACTAGCTCCATACAAGTTGCCTAAGTATGTGCATGTTCAAATATTCACACTGGAATATATTCGCCAAATGATAAATTTAGATGACATCCATTTTGTGTCTCTAAAGAAAAAACAGCAAATGAGGATCAAAGGACAAATGGGCCCATTTATCTACAACAGTTGAGTTGTCGGGGAAGAGGCAGACAAATTATTGAAGGAGATGAAATTCAGCACTAGTTTTATTTGGAGATATGATCCCAGTGGGATCATTGCAGAGATGAGATCCAAGAACAAAACTTCACCCTATGCCCACACCCTAAAGCCAGAAATTGAAAAATATTTGAACCAGACAGAATGGGAAGTAAATACTCTGGTAGATACAGAGCCATAGGAATCTCTTGAAGTATATGTTTCACTAACTACCACTCTAAGGGCACCTGAGGAAAAAAGACCAAGAAAGGATGATTCACCTTCAATCACTAAGGTATCAGCAGAAGAATTCTGGGTATACAATAAGAAACCCAAAACCTCTCATGCTACTCACATGTCTGGTGAGGAAGAGCCCTACTCTGCCACAGTGATTGAGAGAAGACAGCATGTGATGTCAACTTGTCCATCGAAGAAGCAGACAGAAATAGTTGTGACTACCCAAACTTCACAAGGTTTTGTACCCCTAAGCATTTTTGAAAAATATGAAATGATTAAAAAGAAGAACCAAACACTGACCAACAACACTTACTCTCGGTTTTGGAAGAAAACTTCCACAGCACAACACAGACTATTGTCAGCATTTGACATAGAGAAAGGAAGAATGCATCTTGCATTTTTGCAAGCACAGGTGCCTCAACCCAAAGAAATCACTGATTACAAGAGGTGAACTATGGGTTTTGACACCAAACAAGTACATCCAGTTGATCAGATGGACTTGCACAGAGAGACTGGGGAAATGGTTTTCTCCACATTAGCACATGCTTCCGCTACATCATCAAAGTTACAGGTGTCTTTAAGCAATGTTCAAACCCAATTGAAGTTGGAGAAGATATCCTCTTTTGCAAAGGATAATAGAATAAAATCCTTAGAGGAGTTGGTGCTCAAGATTGGGTATGATCCCCCGAATGTTAAAGCAGCAGAGGAAATGTTGAAGAAAAAGAATGTTTACATTGCATCTTTGAGAAAACAATTGAAATTGCCACCAACAGAGGATTCACAAGCTAAACAGGTAGCTAAAGTAGAAAATGAGAAAGAAGAATTGTTGAAGCTTATCATGCAGTAGAACTCACAGCTCAAAGAAATGGAGATAGAGTTGGAAAAATTATTGAAAGAAAAGGAACAAATGACACCAATGGAATTCATTCCATTGAGTGTAGTTCCCATTGAAGAAGTAAGTACAACAACAGTTCCAACAACCACTACAACAGAAATTCCATCAGTGGCCCCATTGACAGCACTGGAAAAAACTGTGGAGTTAGAAAAATCCATGGAGGAAATGACTCTGCAGGGAAGAGAGATCAATAGGTTGAAAATGGAGATTGAAAATCTATAGGAACTCAAGTCTTCTTTCCAAACAAGATACAATGTTGAGAGACAGGTGTTAGAGAAACTCAAGCATGAAATACAATAGATCCAGAAATAAACAGGGGCAGGCAAGACATTAGTAGAGGCTAAGGAAAACATATGGATAGATATTACAAAATCCATAAATGAAATTTGGCCCATGGTGCAGATCATGTTCGAGCAACATGATCTGGTGTTAAAGAGTAGGCAAGCCATTGACAGGATAAGAACAGAGCTGGGTGAGATGCCATTAGTGGCCAATGAGATCATCAAGTTTCTGAACTCCAAAACCAAAGAAGAGCTGGAAGAATTGAAAGTCGAAGACAAAACAGGGACTATCCTCGAGGTAAAAAGAGTATTGACTAAAAGGGGATTGATGTTACAGTTGGAGGAAAATGCTCAGAACATGGACATTGGAGTTCAAAGATTTTTTAGCAAGATTGAAGCCTTACAGAAAAAGGGTCTTCCTGATCTATGAGTCCTAAATGATAAACTAATGACTATGTCTGATTACAAGCAAAGGATCACCACTGTGGCCAAAGATAGTTCCAAGTTTTCAGGGATATAGGGCAGCATCACGAGCAAAGAATTCTTGGAGACTCTACAGCATGAACTCAGCATCCAGCACGAGATCAATTATGTCTTCATCATCAAGCCGACTTTTGCTAAATACACTGAGATGGATGAAGTTTACCACCGGTTATTGAAAGTTACCATCCCAAGCACACAGAGATGGGATGAGATGTGTGATTTGATTGAGTAAAGGTAAAGCATCATCCATCTCAGCATCTGTCTCAACATCCAACTCAACGTCCAGCATAGTGGAAGTCATCTGAATGACTCAACAACAGTATTCCCCGAAATCAACATGAGAGTTTCAACACATCATCATCAGTTACTACTTTTATGCATCTTGTTAGATTAGTTAGTTAGACTCAGACTCTTTCAGGTCCTGATCGTTAATGACAGGGTCATTGTAACTTTTATTATAAATATTTCTCACTTAGAAGTAGGAGGGGTTGTTGATATTTACGCCCAAGCAAGCTCTACTCGTTGTAATGTTTCAAGAGGTTATTCCAGTAATACAAGAGAAAGTTTCACAGTATTCCTGCGCGTTAATTGTTGGTGAAGTTCTTCTGTCTGTGTAAAAAAAAATTCTTTCTCATTTATCATACTGTCATGCTAAATCTAATCTTTAAAGGAAGTTAAAATTGCAGAATTTACTATTGTGTACTCTATTCTTAATCTTTATAGATTTAAATGTTTTTCTTCTGATGTTATAACAAAGAAATTCTTAAATTCTTTTTTGTTTTAACTAAAACCTCATCTTTTTAGCAATCCACCATTTTATCCCCAAAAGAATCCAGTGTTAGCACTATCTCACCCTGTAAAACGGATCTTGAAAAGCCTTCTTTAACCTCTATATTTTTAATAACAGACCCCGTAGCCCAATGGAAGCATAAGTGACATTCATCCATTTCATTTTAAAAACAATACAAACAACTCAGTTATATTCTTCCTAACTAGACTAAAATCTTAATATCTAAGCAAATCTAAAACTCATAGAGAGATCCCTCTCTGAAGCTAGTAGGGCTAGCTACGAGTTTCAAAGCGGTTGGTTAAGGTTACCTCTAATAAATTCCTTCTTACCGCGCAACAACCTCTGGAAATTTACAGAGTGATAACATATGCTACATAAATCTTGAGCCAAAGCCATTGTCATGCAGGGAAGCTATTGAGGAGCGCACCTTTGTAGGCCATTTCTAGGAGCTTCGTACATTCGTTTTCAGTGTCGTCTATTTTGATGGGTTCTTGAGATTTGGTAGAACACAACCAACGTATTTTTGTAATCCATTGGAACCTTCATGATGTACTTTAAAATCCTTTAAGAGAAATAATAAATCCCACTGAGACAAAGGCCCAGAGACGTAGGTGATATTGTCGAACTTCGTTATCACTTTGGTGTTTTTTGGTTTGTTGTTCTTCATGCTTATTTCCAAATCTGTATAATGTTTAATGGCTGCTATGTTTCCTCTTTATTTCTTCCTCTTTCAGTAGTTTCCTAAATGGCAAATTAACTCATGCAAGATAACTCAACCATTTTCTTTTAAAAGATCATTTTGGATCACCCAGGTAGGAGGAAAATGATGAAGAAGTTCACAAACAGAAAAACCAATACAAGAAGAAATTTTATAAGAAAAAGAAAAACTTCTACTCCAAAGAAGACAAAAACTCTTCAGACATGAGTGAAGATGAAAATTCAGAGATTTTGTTTATGGGAATGAAAACTCAAGATCATAAACTTTCAGAAGATGAAGAAGAAGGGAACTTCGAAGAAGAAATCCTTTGTGTAATTGAAGAACTAGGAAAAACTAAAAAACAAAACAGGGTACTAAGAAGAGAGCTTCTAGAAATTAAAGAAGCTACTAAATCAAGAGAGAGGGAAGTTTCCAAAACCATCAAGAAGTCATAACAGACCATCCGTGATTTGAAGTCTTGCCTCCTAGAAGCTAATAAAACTGAAGAAACCATTCTACAACAACTTAATGATAAAAAACAAGTATGTGAGAAACTAGAAGCTGAGATTAAGCTACTAAAAAGTGAAATTGAGAAAGTAAAGAAGGGATCACAATTTGAAAATAGTTCAAGGACCTTGAATGAAATTCTCAGTAGTCAAAGATCACCAAACAAAAAGACTGGTTTGGGATACACTTTGGGATACACTCAAGATGCAACTTCTTAATCACAAGGATCTGTCAAGAAATTCATTAGAAGAAATACCCCCATATATTTATTTATTGGATATTGCTACTCTTGCAATAATTTTGGACATAAGGCAGTATACTGCAAAGCTTATGGACAATACAATAATAGAAATGTCCAAAGAGATAAGAACAACAAGTACAATAAAGAAAAGAGAAACTATAACTCATTTTCTACTTTGCARGATTTCAATAGTSAATGCCAAAAATGCAACAACTATGGTCATAAAACAAGTGATTTTAGATTGCCAAAATATGATAAAAAGACAAATATTCCCCATAATAAAAAAGAATGGAGGAAAAAGAAAACAGAGTGCAATGTAGAATCATATGCGAGAAATCAAGAGTGTCAATGGTATATAGACAATGGGTGTTCCAAACACATGACTGGAGATCGAAGTAAATTTCTCAAGTTAAATAAGAAAGGAAAAACAGAATAGTTCAAGAAGCTGCAAAAACTATGCTAAATGAATCCAAACTTCTAGAAAAATTTTGGAGAGATGCAATCCACATAGCAGTTCACATACTTAATAGAGCTCAGTTGAGACCCAATCATGACAAAACCCCTTATGAACTATGGTTTGGGAGGCCAGCCTCTGTAAAATACTTTAGAATTTTTGGAAGTAAATGTTACATAAAGAATGATGAAGAAAACCTAGGAAAGTTTGACCCAAGATCCGATGAAGGAATATTCTTAGGATACTCATCAAATAAAAAGGCATACAATTGTTATAATCTCATACTACTGAAAATGTGGAAAGTGCAAATGTAAAAATAGATGATCTAATCAAGGGCACATCCCAAGGCTTTGATAAAAAATTTCAACAAAAAGATGATAATATAAAATCTCAACAGGAGGATGATGATGTAGAATCTCAGCAAGAAGATGATGATGAAACACAATAAAATGAACCTCACATTGTTGAAGAAGACAATGAAGAAATTCCCTTGCCAAGGGATCCATCAAAAAGAGTTTAGAAGAATCATCCTGAAAGCCAGATCATTGGAGATAAAAGTGCAGAGTGGAAACAAGAAGGAAACTAGCTTTTGACTCAGAACAAGCAATGTTATCCCTAATTGAACCTAAATTAGTTAAAGAAGTTGTCAAAATTAAATATTGGATAAAATAAATGAATGAAGAACTAGTTCAAATAGAGAAGAATCGAACTTGGGAACTAGCTCCAAGACCCAAGAACAAGAATGTGATAGGAACTAAGTGGATCTTCAAGAACAAATTAAATGAAAATGGGGAAATTACGAAGAACAAATCCATATTATTTTGCAAAGGATATTCCCAAGTAGAAGGTATTTATTTTGAAGAAACTTTTGCTCCAGTAGCAAGACTTGAGGCAATCAAAATGTTCTTAGCATTTGCATGCTTCAGAAATTTCAAATGCCAAACTCATTACCTTCCCGACCAGAGAGCCATAGTCTCGTCATCAGGAAAAACTTTGTTCTTCATCACACCAAAGGCCATTGATTAGATGATGCAGACACCCAGAAATGAATATGCCTCCCCTTTCAATATCGAAATCATAACAGAGTTATACCAGAAATTATATTTTCCTCAAAGAGCCCAGATATTTGAATTTTTCCTTCCACAGGATGCTCAGCTCCCCAAATCAAATCCCCCCTATCCTTCCTCCCTATTCTCAAAAAAGGGAAACCAACTCATTTCATTAATCTGTTGTCTGTTTGGTTATTTTTCATACGCATGGGTGGACGAGCCTATATTGGGTTTTCTGTCCATTTTCTCTACCGAGGAAAAATCCACCACTCAGTTCGACTACAACACTTTCCTGGTAGAGAACATTCACGAGCATTTTTCATAGTTCACCATAGAGGGCATGTTCTGGTATTCATCCATCCTGGATTACATGTTCGTCTTTTCTCATGTGGATATGTTCTCTTTCTCAATGCAGAAGATGGACAAGGAAGGAAAACCACAAGCAGTCACATTATGGACGTTGCTGCTGAGGAGAAACTCCACTGACTTCACTTTTAAACAATTCATTGAATTGTTTTATCATCTAGTTGTAAGCATGCTTAGTGGAATACCTAAGCCGAGAATAAATGAATAAATTCAAAGAGTTCTGCACCTTTCAGATCTGGCAAACACTGGAGATTGGTTTCTATACCAGAATCACACAGAAATCAGTGTATGGGTGCAAACTAGCTCCATACAAGTTGCCTAAGTATGTGCCTGTTCAAATATTCGCACTGGAGTATATTCGCTAGATGATAAATTCATATGACATCCATTTTTTGTCTCTGATGAAAAAACAACAGATAAGGATCAAAGGACAAATAGGCCCATTTATCTGCAATAGTTGAGCTATCGGGGAAGAGGCAGACAAATTATTGAAGGAGATGAAATTCAACACTAGTTTTATTTGGAGATATGACCCCAGTGGGATCATTGCAAAGATGAGATCCAAGAACAAAACTTCACCCTATGCCCACACCCTAAAGCTAGAAATCGAAAAATATGTGAACCAGACAGAATGGAAAGTAAATACTCTGGTAGATACAGAGCCACAGGAATCTCTTGCAGTATATGTTTCACTAACTACCACTCCAAGGGCACCCAAGGAAAAAAGACCAAGAAAGGATGATTCACCTTCAATCAATGAGGTATCAACAGAAGAATTCCAGGTATACAATAAGAAACCCAAAACCACTCATGCTACTGACATGTTTGGTGAGGAAGAGCCCTACTTTTCCATAGTGATTGAGAGAAGACAACAGGTAGTGTCAACTTCTTCTTCGAAGAAGCAGACAGAAATAGCTGTGACTACCCAAACTTCACAAGGTTCTGTACCCCGAAGCATATTTGAAAAATATGAAATGATTAAAAAGAACTAGACACTAACCAACAACACTTACTCTCAGTTTTGGAAGCAAACTTCCACAACACAGCACAGACTATTATCAGCATTTGACACAGAGAAAGGAAGAATGCATCTTGCATTTTTGCAAGCACAGGTGCCTCGACCCAAAGAAATCACTGATTACAAGAGGTTAACTATGGTTTTTGACACCAAACAAGTACATCCAGCTGATCAGATGGACTTGCATAGACAGACTGGGGAAATGGTTTTCTCCACATTAACACATGCTTCCACTACAGCATCAAAGTTATAGGTGTCTTTAAGAAATGTTCAGACCCAATTGAAGTTGGAGAAGATATCCTCTTTTTCAAAGGATAATAGAATAAAATCCTTAGAGGAGTTGGTGTTCAAGATTGGGTATGATCCCTCGAATGTTAAAGCAGCGGAGGAAATGTTGAAGAAAAATAATGTTGGCATTGCATCTTTGAGAAAACAAATGAAATTGCCACCAACAGAGGATTCACAAGCTAAAGAGGTACCTGAAGTAGAAAACGAGAAAGAAGAATTGTTGAAGCTTATCATGCAGCAGAACTCACAGCTCAGAGAAATGGAGATAGAGTTGGAAAAAATATTGAAAGAAAAGGAAAAAATGACACCAATGGAATTCATTTCATTGAGTGCAGTTCCCATTTTAGAAGAAAGTACAACAGCAATTCCAACAACCACTACAACAGAAATTCCATCAATGGCCCCATTGACAGCACTGGAAAAAACTGTGGAGCTAGCAAAATCCATGGAGGAAATGACTCTGCAAGGAATAGAGATCAATAGGTTGAAAATGGAGATTGAAAATATACAGGAACTCAAGTCTTCTTTCCAAACAAGATACAATGTTAAGAGACAGCTATCAGAGAATCTCAAGCATGAAATACAGAAGCTCCAAAAACAAACAGTGGTAGGCAAGACATTAGTAGAGGCTAAGGAAAACATATGGACAGATATTGCAAAATCCATAAATGAAATTTGGCCCATGGTGCAGATCATGTTCGAGCAACATGATCTGGTGTTAAAGAGTAGGCAAGCCATTGACAAGATAAGAACAGAGTTGGGTGAGATTCCCTCAGTGGCCAACGAGACCATCAATTTTCTGAACTCCAAAACCAAAATTAATCTTTAAAGGAAGTTAAAATTGCAGAATTTACCATTGTGTACTCTGTTCTTAATCTTTATAGATTTAAATTTTTTTCTTCGAATGTTATAACAAAGAAATTCTTAAATGCTTTTTTGTTTTAACTGAAACCTCATCTTTTCAGCAATCCACCATTTTATCCCCAAAAGAACCCAATGTTAGCACTATCTCACCCTGTAAAACGGATCTTGAAAAGTTGTCTTTAACCTCTATCGTTTTAATAACATACCCCATAGCCCAATGGAAGCGTAAGTGACATTCAACCATTTCATTTCAAAAACAATACAAACAACTCAGTTATATTCTTCCTAACTAACCTAAAATCTTGAATATCTAAACAAATCTAAAACTCATAGAGAGATCCCTCTCTGAAGCTAGTAGGGCTAGCTCCTAGTTTCGAAGCGGTTGGTTAAGGTTACCTCTGATAAATTCCTTCTTACCACACAACAACCTTTGGGAATTTACGGAGTGATAACATAACTGGCGACCATACTAGGTGCAAACTAAAACAAACTTTCAACCCCTCATTTTCTTCCCCCTAGAACAAAGACGACTTTATTTCTGGAAAACGCAAACCCTAATATTTACCTAGAAATAATGTTCAGAGATTGTTAAATTTTGTGTATAAATAACCAAATCTCTAAAGGTAGAATAAAATCAATAGTTCTGGCTCCTAAAAAAATTGCTTCCAGATATCATCCTGACCCAGAACCTGCAATAGTAATACATAATCCTGAAAGACTATTCAGGAAGAAAAGCATTGCAGAAGTTTCAAAGGGTAGCAGCCCACTTCTAAGGTCTTTTTCCATCCCAGAAAACTTCGTGGTTTTTCCAAACCTTGAGCTTGAGATACCCTTTCGAACAAGTCCTTTCAAGACAAAATCTGACAGTTTTGTTAGTGAAACGGTCTTAGACCAAACTGTTTTTCAGCCTAGAACCCCCGAGCTACTTTCTCCAAGAGTTGAATTTGAGCCACGTTTTCACTCCAATACTGATAAGCTCCAAGACCTAGTCGCAAATCTTGGTCAGGCCTTAGAGAAGCTTCATCTTCAGCAGTCCATCGATTTGCCTATTTTAAGAAACATTGTAGTGTCTGCTAAAGCTAAACCAAGTCAATCCATTTCCCCAAATTCTTCATCATCCATAGCTTCAAGCATTTCCTCTTCTGTCGCATAGGTTGTTGTTCATCCTCCTACACCAATCATAACGGCAAGATATGCTTCGTTGGTATTGGTCACTCCTTTACATAACATGCCTCAAGATTATCAAACTAGACTCCCACAGTTTGATAATACTGGTCCCTTGAATGCACAACAACATGTTGACAAAATGAATGATTACTTTGACCTGCAGGAAGTAGAAGAAGTGGATGTGCAGATGAGATTATTTGCACAAAGTCTAACTGGAGAGGTGAAAAAATGGTTCAAAACTTTGCGTGTCACTACCATTACTGATATTGTCGGTTTTCATTGGACTTTCCTTGACTGGTGGGAGGTAAAGAAAAATCGTCTCCAGATTCTGTCAGAATATGAGAACATCAGAAGAAATCAAGGAGAGACAGTGCAGGATTACTGCATTCGTTTCAATAACCTATACAATGCTATCCCTGTTGAAATCAAACCACCACAAGGTTTGGCGTTAATAAAGTTCCCTGATGGTTTTGACACTGACATGTCATATCAATTAAGGGAAAGAAACGCAACAACTCTGGAAGACATGCAAAGAAGTGTTGTCAGTGTAGAAGCAAATCTTTTGGCTAGAAGGGCCAGGCAAAGAACAGAAAAGAGGGTCACCTTCAAAGAAGAACCTACTACTTCCTCATCAAATGCCAAATTAGATTCTCTCACCAGAGCGATGGAGAAAATGATGGAGAGACTCACCATAATTGACAGAAACCCACCTAGGGAGAACCAAGTTGCCCCTCAATTCAGAAACTTGAACTTTAGAAGAAATCCACCTCAGATTAGACAAAGAGATACTAGAGATCAAAGAGAACAAAGGGGACCTAATCAATATATTAGACAACCTCTCCAGGAAAACTATGCGGATGATGGTGAGGAAGTAATTGAGGATTTTGATGATACTCATATAAATATAATGGGTGATCATGATCACGATCATGAATCCATTTTCCTCACCCAAGAAGAACATGAAATATTTCTCCTTTCACAAACAAAGGTAAATGAGGAAGCTGAGGAAACTGAATAACAAGCCTTTAAGAATGCTAAAATGGAGGTTCACAGGCAGTATAAATTGAGGAATAAGAAGGATAATGAGAATTCTGCGAAGAAAGTTGTTGAAACCAAGAAAACCTCAGAAAACCTTCCCAAGAAAACCCCTGAGCAGAACAACGATGAACCTATTGTGACAAAAACTCCAGAAATTCTTAAGAAAACAAGTCAAACAGAACTCTTATCAACCATTCAAACAGGTGCACCTGTCCATAGAGTTTCCATCGATAAGTCAGAAGTACATAGTTTAAATAAAACCATCGTTCCTTTCAGCCTCAAAGGGGAACTAGCAAAACTGAAGATTCCTATTCCCTTATCTGAGATGATGAATAAGAACGCTTATAGGTCTCAAGTGATGAAAGCTTTAAAAATTGAACCTGATATAGGTACCAAAGCCTTGGATGTTGGATCTGTATAGCACTCTGACACAGTAAACCTTGCCGATGATCGACCTAAGCTCATGTTTGGACCTGAAGTTGATGGTCAAACTGATAATGGCATCGTGGCTCCTTTTTACATCAGCCTAAATATCCACGATCTAATATTACACAACGCTATGCTGGATTCAAGTGCCTCTCACAACCTAATGCCCAAAGCCATGATGGAAAATTTGGGACTCAAGGTCACCAGACCCTACAAAGATTTGCATTCTTTCGACTCCAGCAAGGTCAAATGTATAGGCCTGATTAAAGACTTATGCATTAAATTGGCTCAAATTCCGGAAAAAAGTTTGGTGATGGACATCATCGTGGAAGATATTCCCCCCAAGTATGGTATGTTACTATCAAGGTCTTGGGGAGCCAAATTGAGAGGAACCCTACAGCTAGATATGTCCATTTCGGTTTTCGGCCAACAGAGAAGACTTTACAAGGAAACACTGATGAAGTATATGGTGAGTATTCAGGAAAAGCCACACAATTACCCATTATATTCCACACACTCTGACCTAGATTCTTTCATTCTATATAATGAAGGTGATCTTGAAGAAACAATCGCACAACTGGAAGATGATGCACCTGATCCAAAGGACGATAAAGCAACTATCGAAGTAAGAAACCCCATGGTTGAGGAAAATGAGGAATTGCCAGTAGACTTCTGGAGCATGGACTTTGACGGTGTTGTGAGTAAATAAGGAGCTGGAGTTGGAGTGTGGATGCATAACCAAAGATCAAGGTACTTCGAGAATCATTCCTATAAGATAAATTTCCAATGTACTAACAAAATAGCTGAGTACGAGGCTTTAATGCTCGGCCTGAAATTATTAAAGAAAGTCGGTGCTAAGAAGATAATGGTAAGGGGTGATTCTGAATTGATTATCAAGCAAATCAAAGGTGAGTATGCAGCAAAGCATCCTAGACTTAGAGCCTATAGGAATGTTGTTTTAGATGCTCTTCAATGCTTTACTGAGGTTGACTTGCAGGTGATGCCCAGGGGACAAAATATACTTGCAGACGGACTGGCTACGTCAGCAGTTACCTGTAAAATTCCTTTTCGTCCCACTCGCAAATACACAGTGGAGGTGAAGTGCAGACCCACTGTTCCTGACAACATCAGATATTGGCAGGTATTTGGAAATGATGATCAAATTGAAGATTTCCTGCAATGTAAAAATGATTTCGAATGTACAAACATAGATTTAGAAAATGGTGACGAATCTGTAAATAAATCGGTTTTTGAGAATGATAGTGTAAATACAATAGATGTTGAAGAATTCAATGAAAATGATGTAGATTATGATATCCTGCAGTTGAAAAATAATGTGTTACCTAGAGTTTTAGTTCTGTTGGAAGACTAATTTGATTATAATGATGTGGCCAAAAAAACAAAAATTGAAGCTAGCGGTAAAGAGGTTGAGGATTGCAACATAGGAACAAAAGAAAACCCCAAAATGATAAAACTGTCTAAATCCCTGCCACTAGAGAAAAAAAGCAAATACATTGAACTTTTTAAGGAATATATAGATGTTTTTGTCTGGGGCTATGAGGACTTGAAATCCTATGACACAAGTATCATACAGCATCGGATTCCCATAAAAGAAGAACATAAACCTTTCAGACAGAAACTTAGGAGAAGGAGATCAAAAATATGTATGTTACCAAGATTATAGTCCCCTTGAGATTTTCCAAATGGGTTTCCAATCTTGTCCCGACCAGGAAGAAAACTAGCAAGATCAGACTCTGTATAGATTTCAAAAATCTGAACAAGGTCTCCCTCAAAGACAATTACCCTTTACCCAAAATGGACCATATTTTACAAAAGGTGGTCGGATCCAGTAGGATCTCCTTACTGGATGGTTTCTCTTGTTACAACCAAGTTCTAGTCCATCCCGAAGATCAAGAGAAGACATATTTTACCACACCCCGGGGAACCTTCATGTATGTGAAGATGCCTTTTGGTCTAATGAATGTTGGAGCTACTTTCCAAAGAGCAATGGATATCGCCTTTGTGGATGAGACTAGGATATTTATAGTGATTTATCTAAATGATGTAACTGTTTACTCCAAATCAAACGAAGAACATTTGCTCCACCTCAAATGTGTGTTTGAAAAGTGCGGGAAATTTGGGATTTCTTTAAATCCTAAGAAAAGCCTTTTTGGATTAGAGGAAGGCAAACTGCTAGGACACATAATATCAAAAGATGGAATTAAAATAGATCCCAGTGGGATAGAAGCTATCCAGAAGGTGGAACACCCTAGGAATATCAAAGAACTGCAATCTTTCATTAGCAAAATAAATTTCCTTAGAAGATTCATACCAAACTTGGCCGAACTCCTCAGAAATATCACCAATATGTTAAAAAGACACACAAAAATCAAATGGAATGTCGAGTCCAAACAATCATTTGAGTAAGTGAAACATGCTCTCACCCAAGCCCCAGTTCTGATTAGCCCAGACTATACCAAAGACTTTTATCTTTTCTCCTTCGCATCCGAGCACACTATAGCGGCGGTGTTGTTGCAGAAAAACAGTGAAGGGTACGAGCAACCCATAGCATTTTTCAGCAAAGCTTTAAGAGACGCAGCTTTGAATTATAACATTATGGAGAAACAAGCCTTCGCCCTGGTGAAAGCCATAAAAGACTTCAGAGTATGTATTCTCCATTCTCACACAATTGCATACGTCCCTAATGTTGTAGTGAAGGATATCTTGACTCAAGATAATCCAGATGGGAGGAGAGGAAAGTGGATTGCTATTATTCTAGAATACGACATAGAAATAAAACCCACTAAATTGATCAAAGGTCAAGGTTTGGCCAAGTTGATGGCCGAATCTAATTTCCATGCTTTAGACATTAATTTCTTAGCTGTAGTTGATGAGCGGGAAGAGCAGGCGACTCCAAACGTTAAAGAGGTATTTCTAAACTCTCCTTGGTACGTAGACCTCATTTTTGTCCTTCACAACTTACAAGCTCCTCTTGGTCTTACTAAAACTAAAGCTAGGTTTTTGAAATTCAAAGCATTGAAATTATGTATTCTAGAAGGTAATCTCTATTGGAAAGATCCTGGAGGTATATTGCTTAATTTCTTGCTCAAAGATGAATCTGACAAATTTTTGCAAGATTTTCATGCAGGGGACCGTGGCAGGCACTTGAGCTAGAAGACCACAGCTAACAAGATTCTGAGAGCTAGTTTGTACTGGCCTACTCTGTTTGTTGATGTTCACCAGAAGGTTACCTCTTTCCATAAGTGTTAGATTTTTTAAGGTAAAAGGAAGCTTCTTCCACTCCCAATGAAACCCATTTCTGTTGAATCTCCTTTCCAACAATGGGGGCTAAACTTCATTGGTGAAATACATCCTCCATATTTGGACCAACATAAATGGATCCTTATAGCCATTGATTACTTCACCAAGTGGATCGAGGTTGTACCATGCAGACAAGCTACCGACTCTATCATCATCAAGTTTTTAGAAACTAACATTTTGTCTCGTTTTGGATGCCCCAGAAAAATTGTAGCTGACAATGCAGCGGCTTTCAAATCCAAAAAGCTCATAGATTTTTGTAATCAATATCATATTACTTTGGGACACTCGACGACTTATTATCCACAGGGAAATGGGCTAGCTGAGTCTTCTAACAAAAGTCTGGTGAACATTCTCAGAAAGACGCTACAGGAAAACAAGAAATCATGGCATAATAAGTTGGTTTTCGCACTCTGGGCTGACAAAATAAGCACCAAAAGATCGATTGGTATGTCTCCATACCAGTTGGTTTATGACACCAAGGCATTTTTTCCCCTTTCATTAGGAGTTCCGATCATGAAACTATTGCAGGAAATACAGGAAGAACGAAACGATGTCTAGCGAAGAATAAATCAAATGATCCACCTAATGCAATCCAGAGAAGAAGTTTACAACAGAGCTCAAGTGATCCAGGAAAATATTAAAAAGATTTATGACAAGAGAACCAAACTGGATAATTTTGAATTGGGTGATTTAGTTTTGAGATGGAACTCTAGGAATGAGGATAAAGGGAAACATGGGAAGTTCGATAGCTTGTGGAAAGGTACTTACATGATTCATGGCTACAGGGGAAATAATGCTTTTCTACTTGCTAATAGCGATGGATCAGACCTGCCAGGGGGACCTATCAATGGCAGCATGCTAAAACATTACTTGCCGCCTCAATAGAGAGATCATCATTCCATTCCATTGTACATATCATTTCTTTTATGAGTATTTTAGGTGTAGGTGTGGTTGTTCAGGTGTTTGAAGCCCGCAGAGAAGGCCCTAAGACATTGAATAATACCATCAAAGTTTCGAAATAAAGCAATTCAGGCAACAAACGGGACTCTAGAGGAAGTTTTCAAGACAACAAGAAACAAGATTCTTGGCATCTCGCAAGGAGGATAAGATCCCCAGGTGGAGCCACTGTTATAACCCTATAATTCATAGGATCAACTGTTGATTGTATTTTTGTTCCCTTCAGTGTTTTTGATTTGTAGAGATTACCACATCCTGAAAATGAAAGAAAAAGAAAAGAATAAAAGAGGGCATAAAAGAAATTAAATAAAGCCCCATGCAATAACAATGGCTTGATCCATACAGTCTAAGCATGGCCAAGTCCTTTTAAATTGATGTTGATAGGCTTAGTGAATAAGATTGACTAAACTGTATAATCTTAGTCAAGATGTTAGGTTAGTTAGTGAATAAATTTGACCAAACAGCCTAATCTTGGTCAAATAGCCCCTACGTTGAGTATTGTCTTAGTCCAACAGTCTAAGTTGGGCTAAAGATGCAAATGATGTAGGTTAGGACATAGGTTAAACA
>ML821367.1:0-11261 GCA_009831015.1 Picea engelmannii
AAAGGAACTTGCACACGCCAATTCAACATTCAAAGGGCTCATCTACCCCCTGGCGCGAGCCATGCTGAATTAAAGAGGTGTATGACAGGGGAACAGAGGACAGATTTGATTGGGGAGACGACACCCATTGAAATCCCTGAGACGTTGCTGCTAAGCGAATTTTTCTGAGTATATAGGCTTAGTCTTTGTATTTTGTAAGGGATCGATGGTTGAGCACAGCTCCCTACTGGAATGTTTTAACAGATATTCTAGTTTGTTGGTTATGCATCTGTATATGAGATATCTTGTTTTATGACAGACAGTTTTTCTTACTCCATCTAACTTTCGTCTCATGCTAAGAGAGTTCGTGATTGACTGATTCGCGCGAATTATTGCAGTTATGTTATGATAAAAGATTTATTGTTGCATTATTTAATTCTCTGGCTTTGCGTTTGAATGTAAGATGATATTGCGTTTGGACGTCTTCTTCCTCAGCTTGTTAGAAACCCGATGTTAATAACAGACCTTTGCTTTTCTCTTATATAAATCTTCCACCTGTTCACCCTTTACTACAGCTCACTGTCTGAAATTTACGCAAGACCTCACTTGTTCATGCATACCTGGCCTGGTTTCAGAGTTGGAACACTATTTTTTTGAGTTTACCTCCATTCGATCACCCATCTATGAACAACCGTGACATAAAATTGATGGGCTTCGGGCTCTGCTCCTGCTAGCAATCCAGGAGTGACTTCCGTCGCTAACACTTTGATGGGACAGCTTCGGGTGATCAATTACTTTGTGGGGGGGGGTTGTTTATACTTATCCATACAACATTTTTTTCTACTCAAGGTTGGGTTGGGAGATGGTTCAAACAACTTCTCTAAGATTATGGCATCAAAACTTTTACTTTTATTTGTTGTGGAAAAAGGATGCAAAACTTTATAGGCTTTTGGGGATTCTTTATTAGTCATCAATTGGGTGAACAAGGTTCAAATTTGTCATATTTCTTGTCTTCTGCCAATACTTTAGGAAGTTATGAGTATTATCATTGCTTTTGACTCTACATCTTTCTCTCACATCTACAGGGAATAGAACAAATTGGCTGATAGGCTTTCCAAAGAAGCCTCGCAGTTAGATTTTGGCAGCTGGCATATATCCGAACAATCAACAGGGGGTAGTTTTGAATACCATGGGCCTTTCTAGGATGGACTACTGTAGGAGGACCTCACCTCTTTTTGGAATCGTTGGCAAGAATATGGGGTTACCTGTATATGCATAATTGTAACAGTTTACATAAGAATCATGTTTTGTTTTTTGTATATGGGTTGTGAGACAACTTTGATTCAGCATGTGGTAAGTGGGAAAGGAGGGTTTATGGTAAGTGGTGTTAGATTGCAACCCTATTTTATTAATTGAGATCAATTTTCAATGGGTTGAAACCATTGGTCAAAATAATTGGCCATGAACAATGCACTAATTCCTAAAAGGGAAACACGTCACCACAATGTTGACTCCCAAAAGCGCAACATGAAATCCTTGCCTACAAATGGGTTGCAATGCCTCACTACTTATATATATTTAATAATATACTAAATAGGTGGGATCCTATTATGTGAATAATAATGAAAGGAACTTTTATTTGATTGCGCTCATTACTACCTTGCAAAGATGACTCTACAATTTGAAATTTGAAACCGCTTTCTGGATGAATGATGGGGTTTTATTGGCAATTTAATTTAAAAAGGAAAGGGGAAAAATGTTGTTTTAACGAGCATCTTGGTTTATTCTTGCTACACATATATTTTGACTTGTTGATTCAAAATCCAAGCATGGGCCATATATGGTTATGGCATATTGCACTTATGATATTTTTGTTATTATCATGGACAATTGTTAAGTTTTATAAGGTGGCAATCCTTCCCTAGCAAATAATGTGGGACATGAGATGTATTTGGTGCTAAATATTGAGTATGCATATAAAACTCATGATCTTAATGAAAAGAGGCAAATTCAATTTTTGTATTGAAATGTTATGTGGAAAACATAGTGGACTATGCGCTGGAGGTATTGGGTGCGCTCATACTTGGCTATAGTTGATGGAATTAATGGGAGAAACAACATGCAATTACTGCACATCAATCTAACCCTACCTCAAGGTCGCCACCCTCACTTGGTTTGCATTTGTGTTGGTTGCTTTGGCTGATGTTGCCTTCGTTTTTCTCGGCCTTGGAAAGAACAATCGTGCTTGTTGGTTTTCTGGCATTCTCCATACATGTATGATGGCTCTTACCTCTCCATTCATGAAATATAGCTCTGCTTAGAATAAAATCATGATGTTGGCTCTTAGATTTTCTTACAGACTGTGTTTGATTCCAAAGTGTAAATGGATGTATGTGGGTATCACGATTGTGCAAATTACATTTAAGTGGAGGTTCCTCCCTGTTGACATTTAAATTATTCAAGCTGAGAATAGTGTTCAAAACTCCTTTTTGTTTGGATTATGTGATTGTGTTATACCCATAATGAATATTTCTTCTGTGTTATGAATGTTAGCAAATAATTATGGCAAGTATTTTTGGTTTCAATCATCTCTGGTCATTAAAATTCAAGGGTTTCTTTTTCTCTGTGAACAAAAGAACAGTTGTTTTGCTTAACGCTAGTACCCAGTCTTTGGAAGACTTGTATATCCTTCAAATTACCTTTCAACTATTCGTGAATATATGGGCGTGTTCGCCTTGCGGTCACCATGAGAGGTTTGTGGAAAGTTTGTTGTGATAAGAGATGGTTAAATGTCTTTTTTGCAAACCCTTGATGTATGTTTCATGCTTTCGTGCTCCCAGACCTCAGTTCTTTTATCTAGTGTATGGAAATTAAGAGATTCGAACTCTGGTCTTGATGTCTGTTATAAGTGATTAACTCGACAGTGGGAAGATTGGTTATTTGTGTTAAGTCTTGTCTCACTTGTTATTTATCCATGGGGGTTTTGTTGATTTTGAAGTTGTATAATGTTAAAATAAACGATAAGCACCAGTTTCACATGGGGTTTTGAAACCCAGTTTGTTATACAACAAGTATTAAAGTTGTGATGATGGCTTTATGTGGTGTTCTCGGTCTCCCATACATGTTTGATGTAGTTTGGTTTTAATTGTTGGAAGGACTCTTCTAACAGTCTTTTATGAAAACTCTGTTGATAAAAAGAAAAGGAAGGGGAAATTAAAGTTGTACAGTTTGACAATCTTGGAACTTTCCTGGGGTTTTATATTGGATAATATGAAAACATCTATGTGTTGGATATGAGTTATTGAACAGAGAAATGTTTTGGAAAATGATTGTGATGATGATTATTTTTAATAAATACTATTTCATATAATAGAACAATAACTCATTTTCCCTTCCATGCTCTCACTTTTTCACTCATTATATGCCCCTTGCCTTCCCAAATACATTTTAAACATTCCATGTTCTATTATTGTTTAAAAGAGAAAGGATTAATAATAAAAGAAAAGGCTAGTTGATGATTGGTGTTGGGAAATTGGATATGGATGCATTTGCTTGAATACTATTCGTTGGTCACTTCCCATCCATGCTACCACTTTTTCACTCATTATAACCCCCTCATCTTCCCAATAGCCCTACCAATTCCTTTTCAAATGGCAAATTGATTGTTGAATGTTAAGATATTGATGGATGGATTGCATGTGCTTCTGTGGTGAATAATAGAGCCAACCTTTTGATTTTATTTAGTTAGAGATTGATGCATGGATTGTTAAGATTTTTTCATGTCATGTTGGAATATTGCTTCAGGATGAGATTCTCTAGTAGGGGCAGCAATTGCAAAGGTGTTAATAGAGGTTCAAATAGAGGCAGAGGGAATTAACATAGGGGCCATAGAAGGCCATGGTTTTCAATACATATTGATGTTGATCCACATGAATTAAATCGGTTCTTTCAAGCTGGGTTCTTCAACCTAGTTGGCCATGGGATCCGCCAGCCCCGACCTGAGAGACCTCCCTTCTAGCCACATCAAAACTTTGTTGGTATCCATGTTCCCCCTCATGTGTCTATGCAGCCAGAATCGCCTGTCAATGATGGTTGGAAAGAGATTGTCCATCAGCCTGTTGCTCATCACCATGGTTGGCCTACTGCGTCTTTTCCATTACCCCCTCCTCCACCGCAAAAAAATCCAAATGCTCAAGTTGTTCATGTTGTCTCACCCATGCAGTCTTCTCATGCAAGTAAAACAAAAAAAATTGATGTTCCCAAGACAAAGCCAGATAAAGGAAAAGGAATGGCTACTCCATCCAAGTCATCAAAAGATTCCTCTAGATCTGTGTCCTATCATCTTCATCTCAAAGACAATTTCTCCCATGTCATCAACAAGATCCACCCTCAAGGTTTCGATCAGCCTAAGGCTGCAATAGAAAGATCAAAAGAGGGCAGCAGTGAAAAGAGGCCAAATGCCTCTCATAGTAAATATGGGTTTTAATGCATATTGGCACAGGGACAGACCTAAGGTTCAACTCTAACAGCGCATCAACAAACCCTAACTACTAGCCCTTTCGGCAACACTTGTGAAGTAGATGAAGTCTCACCCAAAGTAGCAATAGGGGGTTGCAGGACATAGGTGTCTACAACCAGAGGAAGTGCAAGATGATTCCAAAATAACAATGCAAGATAACCTAGAGATTCTTAATAGTATTATGCTTAACTTCGCAAAGTTAGTTATATCTTCTTATCTTCAGTGGAGAAAACAACAATGCAATAACAATATAACAGATAGCAAATAACACAGCATCAACCACATAGAGCAACAAGATTTTATGTGGTTCACCCTCTCCCTAGGGCTACGTCCACAGATCTGTGTTTATTGATCAAATATATGAAAATATACAGTTCTATTTACGCACTTAGTTGTATATCCTTCTCTTTCCTCCTCTTTATTTCCTCTCCCTGTGCACCCAGCTGCAGAATAGATCTTCACACCCAGCTGAAGATCCAAAATAAAAGAATGCTCTAAGACATAACACTTTTACATTTCCAATTATCTATCCTCTATCCCCCTCTCAACTCTTCTAGACCTTTATTTATCATTCCATGACTCTTAGAAACCCTGGACCGAAGTCCAGGTGCCAAAACCCTAGGTCCGCATAACTCGCATTTTAAGGACTTCACTGACATGTTCTTCCTTCTCCTCTGTGAGGTGCTCCAAAGCACCCATTAGTGTCTTATTTTGCTTGCTAACTTGTCCACGATCTATCCTCTTTATTGCCTTTTCTTCCTTGATCTTCTCTTTCAACAACTTTCTTTCCCTTACTTCGTTCCTTCTTTTATTCTTCTTTAACCACTTCGACCCTTCCTCGGTTTGTGTGCCTTCCGCGCACTTCATACTTTGTCTTTCTTCTTCTTTAATCTTTGATTTATTCCTTAATACTTGATCAAGGGCCAACATGCCACCAACACTCACATGTGACTTGTCCCGAGCCATTGTAGGGTTGAGCCTCCTATATTACTTAGGCTGCGGATTGCGCAAAGCAACCTGTGCTTTCTACTCTATCCCTCCCTATCTTGTGCAGACTGTATTTTCTGTGTCTCGTACCCACTTTCAACTGCACCTGGTACCTAGACCCTTCTTCCTTGCTTTTATTGAGTGTTGTGAGGCAGCTAGTTGTCATAATACAGCTTCAACCAGCTTCCATTTACTAAACCATCCTTCCACTCTCCCTTAAGAGTCTTCAATTATGCAGCTCCTCCTTTGCTAACATAGGTAACCTCAAATGGCCCAAGCCAATGTGTCCTGAACTTTCCTAGATGCTTCATGAACTTACTGTCGTATAAAAGTACCAAATCTCCTTGTTTAAATGCTTTCTTCTTGATATGTCAATCATGGTAAGCCTTTTCTCATTCTTTTTGTACCTACTGATGAAATCCTGCAATGAACCTGTCTTCCTCTAGTTCCATCAACTTCGCGAGCCTGTCTTGAACAACACCGGTGTCATCCATACTTGTAAACGTTGCAATTCTTAAACTAGGAACCAAATATTCCATAGGTGCCACTGCTTTCAGGCCATAAACTAACTTGAAGGGAGTTTGCGTTGTTAACTTTTTGCAAGTAGTGTGATAATCCCACAATACTGCTGGAATTCTCAAATCCCAATCATCCATATTAAAACTATAAATCTTAGTCAGTGTTGTCTCTGAGATCTTATTGAAAGCTTCGACTGTACCATTCGCCTGTGGGTGGTATGGTGTGCTCTTATGATGGTGAATTTTGAACTGTTGGGTCAAGGCTTCACTATTTTTGTTAATGTGTGCCTTGATCACTCATAAGGATATTCGGGCATCCAAATCTGGTTATGATATCATCAAAGATGAACCATGCAGTTGTAGTTGCACTACAGTCCTTAAGTGCTCTTGCATCTGCCCATCTAGTCAAATACTCTGTAGTAGTGATAATGTATCGAGCTCTTGTGCGCTTTCCTGGTGGGTTGATAGGTCCCACAAAGTCAATAGCCCATTTCTCAAATGTTTGTAAAGCTAACTGAGGAGCTAAAGGCATCTCATCCCTTCTAGAAGGCTTCCCTAATTTTTGACATACATCACAGGCTCTATAGTATTCCTTAGCATCCTTATGTAAAGTAGGCCACATGTCATTCATCTGAGCATGACCTCCAACTATTTTTGCAGTATCAATGCTAATTGGGATGTGTGCCATTGTTGGTTAAGGTATATGAGAGGTGCTTGGAACCCTATTTTTAAACAAGGAACCTTGTCTTAGTGACGTTTCCACCTTAGCCCAGTAATCAACTTTGGCATTGAGTTCTTTTTTGATGTGATAGAAGAAATTTTGGTTGAAGTTTGTTGTAAGTCTCCTAATACTCCGAACTAGAGAATTTAGTTTTCTCCCCTAAGGATTGCCTTGTTCCTTAACAACTCTAAAAACTAGCAATGAATTATGAGTCTCCAAACACTATCAATCTTTTGATTCCTTCATCCTTGACAATGAAGAGGCCGCACCATAAGGAGTAGGCTTCCACAAGATTGTTAGATACATAGCCAAGCCCCAAAGGATAATTTACTATTTGATTTCCTCTAGGATCATGAATAGTCCCCTCCACACACACACACACACACAGAGATATAATATTAATATATATATCACATGAGTATATTGTATATTACATTTTTTTTCCAAGGAAAAAATCTTGTATTTTTATTAAGATAAACAAAAACACAACATTAGATGCCCCTGGCATTCAATAGTGCAATTAAGCCCCCCGTCTAGACATTCCTATGTCCATGACTCCTCCGACAAAAAACACATAGCTTACATTAAATATGTTACATCATTACTTTCTCTTCAAAAAACAAAAATTGATAGTCTAAGTTGTATTTCATCATTTCAAGTTGTAGTCTAGAAAAAGTCCACTATTTTCACAACAAAAATTGAAAAAGAGGCTAAAATATATTTAAAAATAAATCAAGGGATCATGGTTTTATTCAATTGAGAGTCCATTCTAAGTTATAGAGAAGGTCCAAGTTTCTCATTCTAACCCAACTCCAACTTTCGAGAGCCCATCTGCAAGTCTTTCTTTCCCTATAAATATGAGACAATGATGTATATTGGAAATATGTGAATAACGTAAGAAATTCATCATACAAAGATTATAAGATAAAGTTCTTGAGAGCAATATTATAATTAATATATTTAGTATATATAATATTTAATATATAACTTATCATTAGTATTTTTTATAATAAGTATGCATTAATGTAATAATATATAATATTGTAACTTTTTTTTTTTCCAGGAAAAAATTAACGCAAATTTATATTACGTATAAATTTTTTTACATCAACAACAGAGCCATGATAACAGTCCCCACAAACAGTCCAAAATATTGGTAACAGGAGGAATCAACAGAAAACTGAAACTAATAGTAATAGGCGGAAAGGACAGAGCAATGAGCCAACAAAAAAAACTGAAGGATGCTAGAGTGGTAATCTGCCAGAAAATACTGCTCATCACTGGCGATATAAAGCTTACTGGGGCTGCCCTCTTGAGACAATTACCCTTCACCAACCCTTGGCAATTCAAAGATATTAATGCAAGAGGGTTGACTCTCCCGCCCATTGTTCGAGTGATAAACGGTTAGTCTTCCTTCGATTTCTGATAAGGCTCTTTTAGAGAGGGCATCAGCTTCTTTATTATGCACTCTATAAATGTGGTGGACGCTGAGATCTTTAATATTTTTTGCCAATTTCACAATTTTTTGTTTCCAGCCTTTGATATTTATAGTGCTGAGGTTACATTTGTGGTTTATCCAGTCAATGATGACCCGCAAATCACCAAGGACTTGGAGTTGATTAATTGAGCAAAAGGTTGCCAGAGTGAGGGTTTCCCACAAACCCAGCAGCTCTGCTTTAGTATTTGTTCCCTCTCCGCAGTTGATGAACCACTTGGTAACTCTCGAAGGATGAGATCTGAAAATGCCTCCTGCCCCACAATGAAGACCATTTGAAAGGGTTGCTCCATCAAAACAAGCTACGGTGAAACCCTGCTTTTGTGTGAACTCACAAACTTGTAATGGCAGAGTCTTAACAGTGGACGGTTGCCAGGAGAAAGCCGACAGGGTTCTATGCATAACTGAGAGGATGGAGGGAGCATGGTCTTCAAAAATCGCCTTATTTCTTTCAATCCAGAGCTGCCAGCAAGCATGTGCAGCCAAACTGTCAGGAGCAGATTTCTCCTTTGACCAGCGCAGAAAACAATCTAGGACAGAGGCATCATCCCATTGAATGTTGAGAGAAAATGGGTGAGAATACGCTGCCAAATAGCCCTTGAAAAATGGCAGTGAATGATGATATGGTGAATATCTTCCATAGCTTGATTGCATAACTTGCAAATCCCTGGCCCTTCCCAGCCTCTCTTTCGCAACATATCCCAGGTAAGTGTCTTTTCTTTTGCAGAGAGCCAAATAAAGATTTTTATCTTTAGAGGAATTTTCCATTTCCACAGTCGTTGGAACCACCTCAGATCAACCTGGTAATTCAGCTGCTGAATTAGCGTCATGTAAATATTCTTAACAGTAGTGGCACCCGTTGCATCTCCCCCCACCCAAATGAGTGTATCAGAAGTATCGGAAAGAGTAATTCCTGAGCTCCTAAGTGCTTGAGTGAAGTCATCACAGTCTGATGCATCGACTCCACCTAGATTAAGCTGACTATTGTTATACCAAGTATCCGGCAGAGGGGTGGCAAAGGACTCCACACGCGCTTGGGATAAACACACAATATTACTGGATTCTAGAAGAGATCTAAGAGAGGAAGGGAGGATCGATCGGTTCTCCAATCCAAGAATCTTGTCTCTTCCAAGAGAGATGTTGGTGCCCGAGTCGGGCCTCCATCTAAGCCGATGCAAGATGACATTAGAAGATAATAATAGTCCCTTCCAAAATGGGGACACCCTCTGCTGCAAATGCGAAGGTTTTCTGAGCCAATCTAGAAGAGACTTTTTTCCCAAGTATTTATCAATAATGACACGGTCCCAGAGGCTGTTATGAGTTAAAGCCCGCCAAAAAGAGTTGGCTAGGAGAGTTGTGTTAAAAATAGCCAAGTTTTTGAGTCCCCATCCCCCTACTTGAATAGGTTTTGATATGATATTCCAGCTGCAAAGGTGGATACAGTGGGTGTCCTTCTGTCCATTCCATAGAAAGTTGAAAGACAGCCTGCGCAGAAGATTCAGAATCATAGAAGGAATTTTCTCCAAAGACATCCAGAAGACAGAAATACTATGTAGCACTGAATTGACGAGGATAAAACGCCCTCCTATGGACAGCCACTTGTTGCACCAAAAGCTAATCTTCCTTTCAAACTTTGCCACCAGCCAGCGCCAGTCTTCAGAATTTTTTGCTCCTAGCTTTAATACATAACCCAGGTACTTGAATCCTTGACTTAATTCAACGAAGGTGAAGGGTAGAGACTCTTTTAAGGAGCAGAGTTCATTTTCTGTTAACCCCCAGTAATGTGTTGTAGATTTTGTATAATTGATGCTAAGGCCCGAAGCTATGCAAAATATCTAAAGCAGCTCCAGGATCACTATCCATTCCGAAGGAGTAGCCTTTGACATCAAGAGGACATCATCAACAAAAATTAGATGAACCAAATTTATAAATTTTGAAACCTTTATACCTAAGATTTGATGTTCGGAGATGTTTTTTGTTAGCAGCAGGTTGAGGCCTTCCATAATAAAGATGAAGAGATACGGTGATAGAGGGCATCCCTGACAGAGGCCCCTCTCACTTCTGAAAAACTTAGTCCCCTCTCCATTAATTAGAACAGCAAAATATGCACTAGAAACACAGGCCATAATCCAATCTGTTAACTTAATACCAAAACCAGCTGAGTAAAATCAACCTTAGGAAGCCCCAGTCGATGCTGTCAAAGGCTTTTTTGAGGTCAAGCTTCAATACCAGGGCCTTAGTGTTTTTGTTTTTAATGCTATGGAGACCTTCATGAGCCGCTCCTATGGCATCCTGGATTCTTCTGCCTTTGAGAAATCCCATCTGTTCAGCAGATAGACATCTTTCTAAAAATGGCTTGATTGTAACTTAATATAGTCTATTAAGCATATTAGTTATGTATTTTCTCCTCGCAAGTCATGGGTAATTTGAATTTAGAAGGTTGCATAAGGTAAATTGTTATTGTGGCGCAGTCCTTTGTTCCACATCAAACAAGTTATAGGTATTGGCATTCTCCTATTTGGGGACGTTGAATTATAAGATGCAAATATGATGTTGATTTAAGACAAAATATACACCCTGCAACCATTTGATCCAATGGAAATCGTGTTATTCAAATTTAGATCAAATATAAATATTTGAGAAATAATATATGTTGTTGGTTGTGGTTGACATCAAGTTGTGTGAAATGCAAGATAGGAAATGCAATTAATGAAGTGAATAATTATATTCTACATGTTATTGGATATGGTGTCGTGAAGCATGGCTAGCACATCCATGCATGTTGCAGAGATGAAATAAATATGAAAAATCATAATTAACATAATAAAGCATGTTAAAATGACTACAATAATAGAATGCAATTATGTATAAGAAATAAATGCTACTATTCTATTTCACATGATTGTTGACTAGTCATATATGTTTATTCCTAATTTATATTAGTAGTTTATGATAATAATTTATAGTTGTCACTTAAAAAACAAAATTGTTCAAATTTGCTAGCATTTTAGTTTATAAAAGATGGTGTGCCTTACTTTTTAG